>JAHWFP010137981.1:5599-21712 GCA_023313725.1 Lithobius niger | reverse complement strand
TACTGAGTGTCGCCGATGGTGCTACACACGTGTTGCCAGTGGCGACAGCGTGGGTCCGGTTAAAAACCGGCTTCAATTTGCACCCCTCGGCTCAACCAGCATTGCAATTATGTCCAAACGCGGCACTTGCAACTTTTTTTTTTTTTTTTTTTTTTTTGCTGGGATAGTCGGACCACGGACAGCGCCCGTGGACGGCTTTTTACCACTCAGTGTAGGAACCGCACCGCTATTTTCCCCACCGGGAGCGGTCGTCCTATTCATCCTCTTAATACTACTGGTTTTCAACTTACCGCCACTGTCGGCCACTCACCTAACGCCCGCCATCGGATCGGCACGGACCTGCCTTGCGGGACGGTGACAACTCCACTGGCTCACTCTACAAATCACCATCTGCATGAAAAAAAATGATATTTCAACACGAACAACATCCCGGGGAAGAACGGGAGGCAACGACGCCTCCGTAACCACGAATCACAAAGGCTTCATTCTCGGCCGCCATCTTGCCCTCGACGACGACCGGCCGACCAAAACACACCGCCGGCATGGCCGTATCCGTTAAGCCTACCGTCTACCGACCGTTGCCGTGCTTCGATCCTGTTCCCACCGTGCTGCTTTCCAATAAGCCGCTCGTCGGATCCACTTCTTGACATCGAAGTCCGTTGTTGTAGTCCATAATACGCGTTGGTTAATTCGCGAAGCACGCAGTAAAAACTCGCACAACCATCCACGATGGGAGTGCTCGGAAAGTGATACGGTTGGACTGGTGGGGGCGCTGACGTCGGTAAGGACGTGCAGCGCCGCCTGGCGGCAGTGGAGAAAAGCTTAGGGAGAACATAAAAAATGGAGTTTTTAGTTCATAAGCGAGCAGTAAATAGCGTAAATAGGTGGTTTTAGCAATATTACTGAAGGTAAGTATTTGCAGGAAGTAAGAAATTACACTTTTCCACAACTCACGAATACACAAAGGTCCACTTGAATTTTCGGTGAATTCTAAACAAAGTTTAGAGGACCATTCACCATCTTCAGAAGTCCACGGCAATACTCAAACAACAATCAAATTTCTGATGCAAACACAAGAATTTAAATGTCGCGTTCTAATCATCGATTGACAAGAGCTCCCAACACAACGTACACCACCACTGATGTATATATGAAGAACAAGTTCTTCTCCCCACTGCTTGTCAAGCTTGGAGCTAAATGAAGGGTGAACAATCCTGTCAATATTACCATATGTAGGGCTTTCTTCTGAAAATGTCTAATTGCTAACGAATAAGGACTCTATTGACACGATTGTTCACCCATCATTTAGCACCAAGCTTGATAAGCAGTGGGGAGAAGAACTTGGTCTTCATATATAGATCAGTGGTGTTGCGCGTTCTGTTAGGAGCTCATGTAAATTGATGATGAGTGCATACCAATTAAGTTCTGATTTTTGCACCAGAAATGTGCTCATTGTTTGAGCATTGCTGTGGACTTCAAAAGCTAGTGAATGGTGCTCTAAACTTTGTTTAGAATGCACCGAAAATTCAAGTGGACTTTTATTTGTCCGTGAGTTGTGGTAAAGTGTAATTTCTTGCATTAAGGAATAAACCTAAATGGGCGTTTGCAAATCCAAGGGTTAACGAAGTGTGTTTAGAGATAAATCACTGGCAAATGCATCTTGACCAGACTGTATTAGTACAGTAACTATCATCAAAACTGGTACATAATAAAGGCATCCGTAATCTATTAATTCTTACTTCATAAATATATGTATAGCAAAATTCTACTAAAGGATACAATTTCGGAGTTACATACAACTTCTAGGCCATTAGGGTGAAACACCCCACTAATGTTTGCATTGAATTTGTCAAATTTGTGAATAGCTGTTCGGCTAACTATATCCCAAAGAACGCCATCTGAGAGAACCAATTCATCGGTAGGGCTGAAGGAGGCTCGATTCTTCGTATAATTATTTGATTTTTCAGCATCTTTTAAAACCATGATGCGTTGACCTGTAGTCACATCATAAATCTGGAGAAAAAGTACAATCGTTACAACATTCACTTTAACATTACATGAAAAATTCCATAATGGTTTTTAATTTGATAGTTCAAGACGAAATACTTTAACAATCAAACGAAACACAATTTCAAAACTAAGAATAAGTCACTCATATCCTGCTAATCTGTCTTCTTCAGGCCCTCACAGCATTGTTAGCTTCTTCAGGTGCTCACAGTATTGTTGTTGTTGTTGTTCTATATTATTGTTGTGACTCACATTTTTTTTATTTTGATACGTGTCACAGCCTTCTGTCTTCTGTCGGCTAGCAAGCCACATGACGCACCGAATTAAAAAAAATGTGTACCACAACAATGATGTAGGACTGGGTTCTGACAGTATTGTTGAGTGTCTGAATTAGCAGGTTACGAGTGATGAATTCTTAAGCTTTGAAATTGTGCGTCGTTCGATTGTTTTAGTATTTAACATCAGTTTGAGGAAAGAAAATATTACAATCTTATAGACACAAAAATGTGATCTATTGTTTCTGAATACTATGCAGTCTCCCCCCCCCCCCTCCAAAAAAAAAAACTTACATGAGCAGTATCTTCCTTTGTTCCAATAACTCGATCTTGAGCTAACTTGCTGAATTCGACATAATGGTCCTCATCAAACGATTGCCTGAAACATGTGACAGTGAATTAAAAATGGAATTTAAAGAAAAAACTTAGTTTTTACTTATCCTAAAATAATTAGATTTAGTCATTGGCATTTATTTAATGCTCTATGCCAAAACCTAAAACTTTTAGCTTCTGTAGCCCCCACCAGATCACGTCTCTGCTAGCATCCCAGCAGGCATCGCCACCTGTCAGACACTTTCGTTTGGCGAACTGACTGGGTGCTTACCTAAAGGTATATTTTAGAATAAGTAGAAACTAATTTTATCTCGAAAATCCCGTTTTCAATTCCATCCAGCTGACTTCGTCCAAAAGGAAGTGGGTCGAGCCGAATCCAGAGCCATCACACAGATGATACACGTATCTTATAACAATACATACTACAAAGTACCTACTCGATGCAACTTCATTCTTTGTTACAGCTGTGCGATGAGAGTCTTTTTCTATGCTAAGGAAAACTGGCATCCAAGGAACCTCCCTCCCTTTGGAGGAGCAAAGGCGAGGGATTATTTTGTAGCTTTGTAGCTAGTGGACACCCATATGGGCGCCATATCCCGATGTCAAATCACATCTGCGGAAAGCAAAAATCAGACTGGGGGGGGGGTGTAACTGGAATCCCTACAGGTTGCATCCTTGTAGGCCCCATTGCAGAGAAGTTACAGGGCATATTGGGCAGGGGGCGCTTGTCTTCCTAGGAGTGCTGCGGGAATCAGTCTTTCCGAAACCAGTGCATGGGTCTGGTCCCCAGAGCATCCAGAGGTATGAGCATTGACTTATGTGCTATAACTGCTGCTAAGTCCCTGGTATGCTTAGAATCCCGAAGCTGAAGGGAAGCTAAGGATGAGCTCAGCTTCACGACCTTCTCTGGTGGTAGATGTATCTGGAAGTTGAACAAATCGAACTCCATCCCCTGAAATATGAAAGTATGAGTTGGAAAGAAGCGCGAGTTCGCAGCTCTGACAACTAGGCCCAGTCGCATGAAGAAGAACAGACAAAACCGAAGGCCTCAGAGAAGATTCCGCAGGAAAAGCCAGCTTTCCTGGCCGCCAGCCAATACGCAGGATGTGGCATTTCGCAATATTCAATGATGTCACAGCATCTTTGCTCCACGCCACCATCCTGTCCAAATCACACTGAAGCGCCTCACACCCCTCAATGCTACAAATCTTACGGCCCATCTTTACGTCATCAGCAAACGCCCAAACACAGGAAGTGATATCATCCCAGGCATTGTCGGAGAACACAACAAACAGAAGGGGGCACACCACCTGTGAAGGCCTTCCACGAAGAAGCTTGGCCGTTCACCACGACCCTCTGGCTGCGATCCTTCAGCCACGCCTCAACCCAATCAAAAAGTGCAGCATTCACTCCAAGATCACGCAGCCTTCTCACTAAGCACAGATGGGGGACCTTATCAAAAGCCTAGTGACTTATCAAAAAAATAAGTGACTATATTTTTAATTCTTGCGCTCCACTGCACAGCTTGAAACGATATTTTTGGTAAATGCTAAAATCGGTCAGGCTGTAATGCTAGTTCAAAATAAAAAGGTTAGGCGTGAAAGTGTTAAAATAAAATACTCAATTTGCAAAGATTCATATTTAAGTTTCTTAACAAATCCAAGTGTGTTCACATGGACTTGTAAGTGCACAGATGTGAAAACTCGTTTTGGGCATAAAAATATCACCACCTCTACATTTTCCAGGGTTCGCAGAAGATCACATACAAAAGATTCAGCACTTTCAAGGACTTTTTTCAAAACAATGTAATTTTTCAAGGACTTATTCAAGACTAAAAATGTTTTTCAAGGACCTTTATTAATCAACAACCTTATCAACAACTTCTAACTAAAATGTTCATATTTATTTGTGCGCATGATGAACAAAAAAACAGCGGAAAAAAACTGACGGAAAAAAACTGCGGGAAAATAAAAGGGTAAGGCGTTTCACTAGGTAAGTTTGGTTTTTTTCCCTTCACCTTTATTTTGCAGCTTTTCTTTTTTTTCCCAGAATCGGGTTAATAGCTTAGTAAAAGGTTGATAATAACGTGAGGAGGAACAACATTTAACAGATAAGCTCAATAACAATAACTGATTACAACCGTGCAAGTTATTTAACCCATAACCGCCTGAAAGAACTTTCAAAACTTTTTTTTTAGAATCCATGTGGTACTTGGGTCGGTTCTCGGATTCGAACCGGCGTTCTCTTGATTTGGAGCCGACGACGCTGACCACTGGGCTGTGGCTGCCCGCTTTGCTCGGGGTCCCCGGGGACTCCTCACAAAGCTCGCGCGGGGACTTAGTTTTTCGCCGTTATGCGTTGAAGGCGTACGTTTGTATCTAGGCGGTTATGGGTTAAAACAAATAACAAATGGAAAGGTTGCCGTTACGTTACGTTGCAAGGGCGCTATTTTAAATTACGACAAAAAAAATTAAATTTAAGGACTTTCAAGGACCTAGCTAACAATTTCAATGAATTCAAGGGCTTGAATTTTTGTTAACAAATTCAAGGACTTTCAAGGACTTCAAGCACCTTGTGCAAACCCTGATTTTCTCTCATAACTTCTGAACAGTTAGAACTAGGAATTTGTTGTTTGGACCATCAGAAAGCTGGTGGAAAAACCTTCGAAAAAAAATGTACTTTCAACAACTAACAGTTTTTTCTGTGAAAATGTCACACAATAAAATTGCTTGGATTTCAATCAAGCAGCTGCAGCGACTACCTAGTCGCAACCGGTCTTCTGTATACTTCCACCATTTTTGGCCACTTCAGCTTCATACTTCTGGTTTTTTTAATTCATGTTAACTAACTTTTGAATGCTGAATCCAATGGTGAAAGCGGTTTGTCTCTATCTGGTACCGTTCCATAAATTATGGGCTCTCTCTGCCACTTCCAGTCACTTATGGGCCACTGCCGCTCCATAATCACGTTTATTTTTTTAATTCCTCTTAACTAATTTTTGAATGCCGAATGTAATGGTGAAAACAGTTTGCCTCTATCCAGTACGTTCAGAGTTAAAAAAGGCGACGGACGGACAGACAAACAAAATCACATCTATAGTTAGTTGTCTCAGCCGTTTCGGCTGTGCAGAAGACTAAAAAGGAAACGTTTAAATAAAATTCTAAAAAAAAAGCCGAATATCTACGATAGCAGCCGAGCTACTAACTATTGCAAAAGCCCAAAAATGCCCAGGTTCTGGGTAAAGAACACACAAAAAAACCCTCAGGGCTGAAAGTGTTAAGGTTTGGCCATACAGCATTAAGTGAATGATTTATGCAAATAACTAAAGGAAGTGAAAAGGCACATATTTCATAAAACGACGAAGTAATTTTATCAGAATATTAAGTTTGGCTGATAAGGTAAGAAACCAATTTTGGCCGATTTTATGGGAAGTGGCTGGACATTTTCTGCTTAAATATTTACAAAAACTATTAAATCTTTAGAAATACAGCATTCCATTTACTAAGCATAACACCGGACTGGATTGACTTCAAGTGATTCCATTTACATGTACACACTGATTTTTTTCAATTTTACAGCCCATCTTACATTGCTCGTGCGATAAGAAAACATCAACAACAAAATTGTTGCAACCTAAACCGAAAACTACGCTGTCACAGTTAACAAATGAAAGAAGATCCAACACCTAATTGTGCCAAACTGAAAATATGCATAGAATATGTAAAATATATTCCCCAATATTCAACAGAAAATATCCTACATGTACCAATGTACCAATTTTTAGCAATCCCTTCCTAAAACTGGATTTTTAGCAAGGGATTGATTAATGGAAAGTAAACAAACCGTTGTGGACGTGCTTAATGTGAGGTATAGACAAATCTAATAGGAATCTCATTTAGAAGGCATATAATCCCTTAACGCATTTTCAAACCCAACTTACTTCATATCGAAAACATCAGATACACTCCAAAGTGCTGACAATGGCCTTCTCCAAGATGAAGATGTTAGCATCAACCTAGCATCCTACAATTAAAAAAAGAACAGTTATTTCTTTTCCTCAAATTTTACCACATACACATTTTTTTTAAGATTCTGACAGACAGAATAAAGCATAAGGTACATTTATTCATTCGTGAATATATTCTTCAGCACATCAAAAGATTCCTGATTGCTGTAATTAATCATGTAGTATGCTATGAATATGAAGGAACAACCACTAAACAGTAAAACTCCATTATATGCGACCTCCAATTATCCGCAGAAGATTTTTCTCTCACCGCTAGACAAGCTGGTGCCCAAACCGTTAAAACATTAAAGCCTTCCGCGTGGAAAGACCAATCATAAGAAAGCTGTTTTCACAGTGGATCTTCCCCGTGTACTAACAAGCCTCCTCAAGGAACACTACGAGCAACTCTACGAACAACACTCGAAAGACAGCCTTCCGTCTTGCCCTGACTTCAGGAAAACGCTGCAGCGAACTTCAGGCACTCAACAGTTATAAAGCCAATCTGCGCTTTGGTCCAAACTACATCCAGTTGAGGCTTTAACCGTGAGCCTCGTTTTGAGCCAGGCTCTGGTGGGTTCTCCACACGATACCTTACTCGAAAGACAATCTTCCTTCTTGCCTTGACTTCTGATAAAAGCTGCAGAAAACTAGAGCTTGGTGAGGCTTTTGCGGTGAGCCTCATTTTGAGCAAAGCCCAGATGGGTTCTCAAAGGATTCTGATGGGTAAGCTCCACTAGAATTGTTTCTTTTTAAAGAAATTTCTGGCCTAGTCAGTTATAGACTTAAGATGACTTCACTAGCTTTCATGCATCCTATCCGATATATGAAGCAGTGCAATGGACTTATTCCTCCTTACAGATCAAATACAAGTCACATTACTTCTGCAATGATAGCTTCGTTGATCCGTTCAGTTATTAGATTCGTCTATGGAAATACTGACGAATCCACATCAACTCAGAATGCCTAAGAGATTCGAGCTCTCTCTGCCTCCTAGGCATCAGAGCGTTTGCTGCTCATGGCTGAGGGTATGGAAAGGGACTAATGTAATTTGGGAGCCGGTGATTGGAGCTTGTGGAAAAGAGGTCGATCAACAGAATTTCCAAGAGGGTGAATACCTTCCTGCACAAAGTAGCTTTCAGTATCCACTCTGTCGTTGGAACTGTGCCCTGTCTTGACAGATGGTCTGCCACAACATTCTGGTCCCCTGGAATGTGAAACGATGTTATCTTGATTCCAACAGAATGGCCTTAGGAAAAGTTGGTAACCTTGCAGCTGGAGATTCCTGGAGTGAGTGCATCCTTTGTTCCAGGCAACAGCAGTGGTGTTGACGCTGTAGACTTGAATCCTCCTTCCTTTCAGCTTGTTTTGGAAGTGATGCATGGCAAGATAGATAGCACGAAGCTCCAAGATGATGATATTGAACTTGCGTTCCTCTTGGTTCCACATTCCAGTAACAGTAGAGGTGTTGGTATGGGCACACCATCCTGTGGTTGCGGCATCAACATTGAGGAGCTCTGCGGGTTCCTCTTCCCTGATGGGCACTTCGGAAGCAGAGTTTGTGAGGTCACACTACCACAGGGCCTTTGTCGTTGCTAAATTCAATGACATCCAAATCCCGCCTGGATATAGGTTGGGTTGTGGAGATCAGTATCTTCCGGTAGCATTGCAGGGTGTGTATTCCCTATTTGCCGTAGGGAACAAGGTCTGTGGCAGCATCAAGGAGGCCGATGACTATGCAGAGAACTCATTGAAAAATTCTGATGACCTAGCAATTCAATGGCGCCTTCCTTGATGGCAAGAATCCTTTTTGGGGAGGGACGGATGGTGAACTTCTCCAGTTCGAAGAGAGCCCCACGGAACATGATTCCAAAGCCTAGCTTGAACAGGAGGTCTGCCGTAGTCTGGAGGTCAGATAGGATCATCATGGACTCTGTTCTGGAAAAGCCAGTCGGTTAAATAGGGGTCTGTCCTGATGAGTCTGGAATGAAGCGTCGCAAGAATCAGCTTGGTGATCGAGGTAAAGATCCCTGGAGCCATTGTACGTCGGAATGGTTGGACTTTGAAATGATACACCTTCCCATTGAGATCGTATCTGAGCAGTTGAAAGACGTCCGAGTGGAAAGTGTGGAGCTACGTATCTTCCAGATTGATGGACAGGTAAATTCTGCAGGCTGGACAGAATTTCGTGTTATGACCAGAGTCTCCATTTTGAAGCCAGAGTTGCTTATAAAGGTGTTCGGGATCTTCGGGTTGAAAAGAGTAGATTTCCTTCCGTATTCTTTGAGACGAGGTAATTGGGGCTGTAAAAGCCTGACTTGGTCAAGTTCTGGCAAATCTCGACTGCATCTTTTTCGACGAGGGCTTCATTTTGGAGAAGAGATCGTATATCAAAACGGTGGCGAAATTCATTGGAGGCGTTTCCACAAGCTTCGTGTAATGGTGAAGCGTCAGTTGGTATCCGTGCAAGATTATGGACAAGAGCAACGGGAGTTAAACTGAAAATTATTGACGTCTGAAATATTTCTGTCTGAAGGGTAATTAAGGAATACATGACGCTATAGATTTGGCCTTGTTTAATTATTTATGTATTTACCGTACACAAGGTAGACTTAGAATAAAAACAAAAACATAACCATAACTAACAACAGAAACTCAATATAAGAGACGAGGAACAGGTGAGGGACAACCATAGCCCCAGGGCAAGGAAATTAGGACAGCAGATTGCCCTCAGAATCTTGTAGGACAGCCATCCCTTGGACATGATCGTGGGCACGCTGCCGCAGAGACCTCAGGTCCGTTGGTGACCTCAACTCACACCAACCACCAAGTGCAAGCAGACCTTTAGCAACCGTGCCTCCAAGTCCGCTGCCCCAACCTTCGGGACCACCCCTGCACGCCTTCACCAGCCTGTTGCCAGATGCAAGAATAGCTCTCCCCAAAGGTTAGCCTGCTTCAAAAAAACCGCGAGGTCGATCGTGAACATCTTGCCATCTCGGCAAGCTTGATGATAGTGACTTTGTCGAGGTAAGTGCTGAACTCTCTTGATAGCTCCATGGTAGACAATGGCAAGCTCCTTCGCAGTTGCTTTCCGGAAGTTGAGACAAGTAGCCATGCCATACAGGCCAGTTACACGGGTTTTCAGGAGCTGTAGTTTGCATTCTTCAGAAGCAAAACTGAAAGTGTGAAGCATGGTGTTGGACGCCCTGCAGAATTCTCTCCGGACCTTTCTTAGGTGGCCATCGTCCGAAAGGTCGGCTGAAAGCTCCACGCCAAGATAGCGGAAGCTAGTCACCCACGATAGCGTGTGGTTACTCATTAGCAGAGGGACCTTGAGATCATTGCCCCTGCCAAACACCATTCCAACTGATTTATTGGCATTAAAGGACAGTCCCTTGTCGTGAGTCAGGTACACCAGCCTATCCAGCAGAAACTGAAGTGCCCGTCTGCTTGGGGCCAGCAGGACGATATCGTCAGCGAAGGCGACAATGTTCACAGCAACACCATTGACCCTGCAACCAGTGGTCAATTTAGAAATGCTGGCAATAGCTCCATCGAGGACCAGACAGAATAGGAAAGGAGATAGGGGACTTCCTTGCCGCACTCCACACTTAGCCGTAAAGGAGTCAGAAAGGTGTCCTTCCCAGCTCACCCGAATGGCTTGCCTTTTATAGCAATTAGCGATAAAGTCGGTAATATAAGATGGAAGACCTCTCTGTCGAAGAGCTTGAAATACAGAGCTATGTGCCACCTTATCGAAGGCCTTAGACACATCTACGAAGCAGGCATACACCTGAGAACCAGCTCTACGGTATCTCCGAATGGTTTCTTTCACTGCATACACAGCCATCGATGTGGAGTGCTTCCTTTTAAATTCCCTTTAATTCAACTGCTTTCTTAAAAAAAAGTATCAGTATCAAGAAAAGATCAGAATCGAAAAAAGTATCAGTACCGAGGAAGTATCATGATACTGATACTCGGATTAATGAAGCATCGGTATTGAGCTGAAAAAAATCTGGTATTGCACACCCCTGACCACCGTTTCGTCATGGTTTATCATCAGGAAACCTGGTCAACCAATAAGTCAGCATTTGGCAGAATACGTCAGTTGTTTGGTGCCGAATATTTGGAAGTCGACAGATTAGTATTCGGCTGTATATTCTGTGCATCCCTACACCATTCTCGGAAATGTTTCCTCAACAATTTGAGAAGAAATAGCGAGAGAAGAGAGCGGTAATCGCTCGGATGGAAAATAGGCCTAAAGTGAGCCGCCAAATATATGTTCATTTCTGACGAAGCCAAAAAACAAGGAAAATCACTTCCAAAAGCGATCCAGTGTTCACACACACAGATCAGTGATGTCATCTTCCTTATTTGGTGGATTATTCCACCGCAATCTGAGATCTCAGTGGAATAATCCACCATAAATAAGGAAGTTAACAAATAATTGGTGCCCGATCACAAAGAAAATTCAAAACAAAGGTATAACACAGAAGCATGTCAGGACGGTAGCGCGTCCTGACAATAAAGATAGCTGCCACTCGCGAGGCACTTGATTCCAGCTATTGTGGGATTTGTTGGTTGGGAAGATAAAATATGTCGGGACTTTTCGTTTTAATGCAGACAATAATGCAAAAATTTAACTGGACAGGTATTCTGGGATAAAAGTTGAACATTAACATAAATTCCTGCAACACATTATAAAACAAACTATAAGATACCAAGATTCTTGGGAGTAACTCCCAAGATCCAAGATTCATGAGAGTAATTCTATGGCTGAAAAAACATACGTACCCTAGAAGGCTGGCAATGTGTTAAGCCAGAATCGTGACATAAATAAGATGCTTCTTCCTGAAATAAGAGACACGCAGCAATAAAATACGAGGATAACCACTGACTAAACTTTAGATACACATAAATCTTGAGACAAGGGAATCAAACTAACCTGACCCGTATGAACATTGTATAATTTCAATTCTCCGGCGTACGTGCCTAAGGCAATTGTCTGGTCACACGGCTACAACAGAACACAAAAATTATTCAACAATAACCCTTGTTTTTTTAACGACCATCCTACTCTACGGTAGATTTAAATTTTCGTGCATCAGTATGCGACATGTTTGACAGTCCACCTTTTCTAACGAGTGCTTCTCAAGACGTAGAACGGACAAGTCTCCGAAAATTCAAGTGAACATTAATTGTTTTCTTCTGTGGTGGGTGTAAACTGTTAATTTTTTCCACCTTAAAATGTCTTTTGATTACTAATGTTATCGCCAGTTGCTCAGTATTTAAAAAAATGAAACAGTTGTTATACAACGTACCATAAAGGCACAACAGGTGAAACAGCCGTCATCTTCCAAGTCACGGAATATGCGAGCCGGACGAAACCGACTGAAAATCAACCGACGATCAATTTTGTAGCCATCAACACCACCAAATCTTGGAAACAGCTATTAAACCAACAAAAAAAAAATTCAATCAATAACATTTGTGACCAACTAAGTCCTTATACAAAACACAATTCACAGAACCTTCTACAATTATTAACATACCGCTCTCCTATGAATCCTGGATGTAAAATTGGTTGGTGCAGTATTTCGAAATTTAGGATCAGGGCAGGAATGTGGCCTAAATAACACAGAAACAAACACAGGCTATAGTTTAGTCATATAAACCATACAAAAATGAAGATTCCCCCAGAGAACTTGTTCTCGCCAGGAGAATCTAAGTTCTCTGAGTCGAATCCGACGAAACTGTGTTACAAGATTGGGATCCATCCCTATGCCTACGGCGCGTTTTTACCTCATTAATACAGTCATTTATGCAAAATGTTGTGTCACTTCCGCCTCTTACCCCACTTCCCCCTACCCTGTTCGCGACCAGTCACTCTTTTCTTGCTGTGAACGTACGATTCCATGCAGAGTGGCGGGCGGGCCCTGTTTTGTAACACAGTTTCGTCGGATTCGACTGGCAAGAACAAGTAGTTCTCTGGGAGAATCTTCATCTCTCTTTCGCAGAATCCTCCTCACTGTGTTACAAGATTGGGATAGATTAGGAAGCAGTGCACACCTCGGAATCGCTCCAAAGATGGCTGTGGTGACCTTGGTCCCACTTGGTAATCACCCTGTACCTACATCCCAGACCACCCAGGGACCCCACTCATCCGCCACCTCGGCGCCTAAGTACTGGTCCCAGAGGAGGTCCCCTGTGCTCTGCAAGGGATACTGTCCCTCCATGGCGCAGGCCAACAGCTGGACGAACCAGGCTGCACACTGCCAGTCCGGTGTCACCAGTACTGCCCATTTTACTCAACCTACAATGAGCTTGTCTACGCAACGTCCAATTAAAGGACACGGGGGAAAAAGGTACGGAAAGAACGGGCCCAAGTTCACACTGAACGCATCTCAAACTCTGCCCCTGGGCAGCGTACCCCATGACCCAAATCGGTGCAATTGGGCCGTCGCCTCTGATGCGAACATGTCCACGTCTTGGGCCCCAAACCACCTACAAATCTTCTGGAACGCCGCAGTACACAATCGGAAGTCAAATCTGCCCCAGAAATTTCGAGACAGACCATCAGCTGTCACATTCAACTTTCCCGGCACAAATGCCACCTGTACCACACAATCACAATCTACGCTGCTCCAGGCTACGGACCATGGCATTGAGCGGAGGTGCCAGACTCCCTCCCTTCCATGGACTTAGATAACATTGTCCAGGAAGTAGTTAACTGGTCAGAGAGTTGGCAGCTCTCTCTCTCTATGATCAAGTGTCATGTCTTCAACGTGGGCGGACTCGATAGAAATAACACATACTCTTTGGACCATGATTTGTTGCCATCATCTACGGAAGTCCGAGACCTTGGAATTTCGTCTACAGGTGACCTGAAATTGTCCACTCACTGCCAGATGATTTGTGCTGCAGCGTATCGTCGTGCAGCGGTTGTAATTGGTGTTTTTCTTTTGGAAACACTGAAACCAGAATTTGGGCATTTAAGGTCTTCATTCGCCCATTGCTCGAGTATGCGACCCCTGTCTGGTCACCCTACCTTGCACGCGACATCGACTTAATTGAGAAGGTGGAAAGGTGTTACACCAAGGGACTCCCTGGACTACATATCGGGAGCGCCTGGTTAAACTGGGCCTAGAGCTTCTTAAACTTCGCAGAATAAAATTTGACTTACTTCTTACTTTCAAGATTTTAAACTATCTAATTGCCGCGGGCCTCCCTTTTTTTGACTTGGCAACCAGCACTATTGGTACACGTGGACACTCATTTAAACTTTTGGTTCCTGATTCCAGGCTTGATTGTCGAAAACATTTTTTCTCAGTGCGGGTTGTGCCGATCTGGAATGCCCTGAGGGAAGAGACCATCAGAGCAAAAACGGTCTCTGTATTTCGCAGGATCTCCTGAACCCCTTTCTGAGTACTTAAACGACCCCTACCTCAGGGATAGCTACTTCGATTGTGCAAAAAAAAATTTTTTTTTTATTTATAGGCCCCATGCCCATCCGTCTTCCATCCACTTTTGAGGTAGTAAACTGGTTATTGTTTTTTTCAATATATCATTGTATTACAAAAGAACGGAGTTCCTGCGCCTTACGGGCTTTTTAATTCTGAATTGTTTATTTTTAGGTGGTGACAATTCCCAGTTTAAGGATGCTTTTGTGTTTAGTACTTACCATAACCATATTTTGTATTATATAACGATGCTTTTAACCGTCTAATTTGTTCATCTGCCTTCTATTTTTTATTTGGGCCAATCATGCACCTCCTGTGTCCAACACGATTGGCGATGCCATCGGGGCCTTGAGAGTCCCTGGCAGGTCTAACCTTGGTGGTAAGGCATTCGTGTCCCCCATACCTCATCCCCCTGACCTTCCCACGGCCAAATTTATATCTTTATATGATATTGTCTTCTGCTCTTAAATTGGGCTGGCTGTTAGTGATCCTAGGGTCCTTGCCTGACCTGTAGCTATTGTGACAAACTGTTATTATTATTATTAAGCATCTGGGACTTCGTCCCCCCCCCCCTTGATGATTCACGTACGACATGCCCACCACATTATCCGAAAGGATTCGTACGACCCGTCCCCTGACCAAGTCTCCAAAAACGTCTAGCGCTTTTAGCGTAGCCAATAATTCTCTCGTATTTACATGCAAGGCAGCCTCCCTGGGTGCCACCTTCCCTGCATCTGCGAATCCCCTGTGGCCGCTCCCCAGCCCATCTCCGAAGCGTCCGTTGTGACCACTATCGCGGCCTCCACAGAGACCCAGGATTTTGCTTCCCCGGGTGACTCAGAGCCTTTGCCCACCAGTTCAAATCCTAGCAAGATCCTTGCGAGAGGCTTCCTTCGTACACCCTCGCACGACACCAGGTCACCAGTTCGAGTTGCCACCAACGTGTGTGCAACTTGCCGTTCTCCACGACACACAACGAACTTACTACCAGGCCCAACAAACTTTGAAGCTCCTCAACAACAATGACTGGGTTCCGTTGCAGTACCGCAACCAATCGCACCACACAAGCCTGTTTTTCAGGAGGCAGCACAAAATGGGCTGACTTTAGATCCAACATCATACCCAAAAATTGCAAAGCCTGCGACGGTACCAGAACACTCTTTCCGTAATTTACGAAAAAGCCTAACTTTTGCAAGGTTTCCAACACTCTCCGCATATCACGCTGCACACCTGCTGCGGACGGACCTATCACTGCAAAATCATCCAGGTAAACGAAAATTAACACATCGGCCTGGCGCAAGAAACGCCTCACCACTGACATAAGTTTCATAAAAGTACCCGGGGCCGAAGCCAAACCAAACGGCAGCACACAAAAGCGATATAGACAACCCTGCCAAGCAAACATTAACAATCGTCGTGCACCGTCCTTTATTGCCACTACATAGTACGCTTGAGACAGATCGATAGTAGCCATCCACCACCCTGGCTGTAAATGTTCTACTTCCCTCGGTAGTGTATCTAAGTAGCACTTTCGTACCACTACTAACTCATTCAAGCCTTTCAGGTTCAAAATTATCCTGATCGACCAGTCTGGCTTTACCACTGAAAAAAATTGGGGACACAAATTCTAAACTCCCGTTTTTCACTCTCTCAATTACACCGTGAGCTAACATCTCGCTCAATTTCGAGGCGATCTCGCCGAAACCGCCCTCAGTGGTGGCGTATTTCCCAACTCTAGACCAGTTCCGTCTTATTTAAACCTATTGACTTATTTATGTAATTTCACAAAAAAAATAAAGAAAAAACAATGAACACAAAGAATCAGCAAGACAACACAACGGAAAATTGGTGCTTTCCCTTACTAAATACTACGAGTTCAATGGCTATCCCCATGAAGATAAAGACACATGTAAACTTACTGATAGAACATTACTTCTATTGCTTTATACTTAAATCATGTTTTTAAAAAAAAAATCTGGACCTTTTATCACTGGCAAAAATAATACAAAGAGATGTGATACCTTCCGAAACCCAA
>JAHWFP010137980.1:16898-27004 GCA_023313725.1 Lithobius niger | reverse complement strand
CCCCCCCCCCCCCCCCGGTTCATAATCGTCCCTTAAGTCTCGTTTACGTTCCCATATACAGAAACGTGTCAAATTGATTACCCCACGAAAATATTGTTCGTAAGTGGGGAGCATTGGCCAACATTTTATGATATGGGCGGGCCTATGAAGTGTAGAGGGAATTACGCATTTGTTTGCATGCAATTAATAACGTATGCCTTTGGATGAATAACTCACTGCGTTTGACCACGCCAGCTATCGTCGAAAACGAACGGACTCAAACTGGCGCCAAATCGTATTTTTCCGCAAGACAGATGAACATTGTGATACAAGGTCATTTTAATTAATTATTACAAATTTATCTTAGGAAATACATTACCTCTGCAAGCCAAACTTCTTTAACAATGACGACACAAAACCAGGAATTTCCCTAAGACAATTTCTGCGCTCGTCTAGCATCCGACCGACAACCCCCACCCCTCCTTTTCCTCGAAAATAGCGACCGCCGCTATTTTCCCTGAAAGCGGCATTAAGCGCCCACCTATATCCTTACGTCCCCAACAGGTCTTGTATTACGGCCGCCAGTTTTGCATTGAAATACCTCGTTGGGACTGAGATTTCGTCCTATCATAATTGCACCAATGAGTCTAGTTTTTAAGGAGACATGGTTGACTCGATTTGCTCGAGGGCCGCTTTTCTGCGCAATCGCATTAATTCGACGTTTGACACGTCGACTTTAAAAACTGTGTGAAGTGTAATTATTACGACGTGTATTGTTGACTGAAAACTATCGGCTAACAATGGGCTGTAAGCTCAAGTTCCGCCTGGCATTTTCGGAACGAGAAGGGCACTGTGGTGTCTGGTGCTCATGTCGACTGTGGCATGCCAAGGGCCCTAGGTTTTCCATTGGATTTCTCCAGCTAAATGGTTAGTCCCTCTCATCGTCGTGGGGCATGTAACCCAGTTTGGGTTCGTGCTCCCTATAAGCAAAAACAAAACAAAAAAAAACAAATTTCTCTACACCCCAAGAGAAACGGATGTAGGACACATAGGCACCGAACACATATAGGCACTGGACAAATAGGCACTCGGACAAATAGGCACCTGGACATATAGACGCCGGACAAATAGGCACCAAGTTTTATTTTATTTTATTTTTTAATTGCCCTCAAATTCCGTATCGTTTGTTTTAAATGTGGGGCACTTAGTTGTGGGACCGTTGGGGGAGTGTTTCCATTTTTTCAGAAATTGTTTGGTAGTAAATTAATGTTCCAAATTACGCTGCCGCGCTCACTGTGGCTAACACATAACATCAGAGATGTTAGTGTAACAAAGATGCTAACCATCTTTAGCAGTTTTGAACGCTACGAACGTTTTACAGCAAACCTCTTCTCTCCCTTATCCCCCAATTTGAGGACATTCCTTCCCAATTTAAAAAAAAAAATTAACTTGGTGCCTATTTGTCCGAGTGCCTGTATGTGCGAGTGCCTATTTGTCCAGTGCCTAAATTGGGGTGCCTAAGTATCCGGTGCCTAATTGTCCGGTGCCTATGTGTCCGCGTACCAAGAGAAACAACACCCAATGCGACAACTAATAGAAGTGTGAAAAAATAACTTCCTACTTGACTGGCGTATGTTCCTAGCTAGTAGGTTCCTGAAACATTTCTCTCCAAGATCTACGGAACGCTAATATATACAGTAGGAAGGTTGGCCATTCAACAGCTCATTAAGTGACGTTAATGGAAGCGTGCAAACTGGTGTGACTTGTGCGCATGTGCGTAAGCTGCATTGCTGCATTGTGACGTCAGCGGAGGCAGGTGGGGTGGGGATGAAGAAGGCGAGGGGAAAGGAAAGGCGAGGGGCAGTCACGTGCTGTAGACAATTGGCAACACCAACCGGACACCGGGATAATCTAGCCAAGCAAGGGACCAACACTTGTTAACAAAACCCCCCGGGCGAAGCCGGGCAACAGTGTGTTTAAAAAGGTCTATTGTAAAATAGGAATGTAAATTGCGTTATTTGCCATTTAAATCTGTTAATGTATACCATTAATTTCCGAATCTGGAAGAAGAAAACTGGTATTTTAAACGGTAGTGTTTTTGTTGGCACATTTTCTTTTTCCTTTATCATCTGTACACTCGTGTATCAGAATTGAGGTGTGATGAACCACTTGTTTTGGAAAGAAAGTGATAGTGAAATATTGGAAATAGAGCTGTTGATAGCCTTAATCATATACTTACCGTTCGTTCTTGTTTTTATTTTTAAGGTTGATTTATTATCTCCGTTGTCTTTATCAGTTGGTCTAGACGGTTGTTATTGTTTTACGAATTTTCGGTATCAAATATGGAAGAATACACTGTAACTGTAAAACATGAAAACATATGATATTGAAAGTTAGCAAAAACAGTAATGACTGGTAATTCGGTCAGTCTTATCCATCGCTGATAAAAACACCAAAACGAAATGGATCCTTCTGAAATGTTTTTTTTAAGTTGGGGTTGTCACCGATTGACAATCTGCAGCATCCTTAGTCATTTGTCATTAGTTCTGCCTAGCCCTTACTTTCAACAGGCGAAGGAACACACAAATAAATTTATTTTTACACAACAAACAAGCCACGTGCCTCCCTAATTATTGAGTGTAAAGTTGGTGCGCCCACGTATACCAGGACGCAAACGGTAAAGTTAAGCCTAACGTCATCACGGACGCTTTTTTTCTATATATCGACCGGTTTGAACCGCAGATTTTGAACCGCTAGATGGACGCCATCTAGTGACAGTGATATCGCTAATCTTAACCTCTTGCTCCCTAGTGCACGTGGGTGCACCAACTGTACATCTACATAATTAAAATCATATGATGTGCGTGCGTGCGTGCGTGCGTGTTTGTACCTCTACTCCTCCGGAACCAAAGCACCTACAAAGATGGGAGTAGGACCAAACGAAAGATAATTAAATTTCGCTTTTAATAGACCTATTTTCATCGCTGTAACTTGATATTATCACTCTCAAATAAGCGAAAGAACCTGAAAAACTAACGTCAAAGTTCGTTTTTTAAACTTTCTTCATGTTTGTTCATGATGTCATAGTTTGTTCATGAAAACCTCCTCGAGCGAAGAGAGATGATCTGGAAAAGGACGCACGGAGGACGTATTTTGCAACACACCACATATACATCTTAAAATTGGTTTTGTATTAACCAATGAATTGATGCATAGAAAAATCAAAACAATAGATTTGGTTTTAAAACGGTGTCAAACATTTGTGTTTCTGAAGCACGGAGGTGCGTGGATTGAACGAGCAAAGCGAGCGATTTCCACGTAAAGTAAACCTTTTCAATGTGTGTCTCACGTTGCTCTATCAATCTTTCATCTCTCACCTTCGTAGGATTTTACAACTGAGGTTCTGCAGATGTTTCTTCAAATGAGGGATCATCAGAAAGTAAAGTGATAAGACGCCCATGGAAAAATCTGTACTGAGCAGGGCGTAAAGAACAATATTCTTAAAATAAGTAAAACAAAAAAAAACCATATAAAGTGTATACTAACACAAATTACAAGTGATGTGTGGTTCTTGGTGGTTACATTGATTCAGTCACGTCGCTGAGGAAATGTTTGCGCTGATTGAGTGAGCGAAGCGAACGAAAATCAGCGTTTGTCATCAGAACAACGCGTTTCTGATAAATTGCTTGATGTTTTTGCTTGCCTCCTTGGACGTAAAAAAATATTGTCCTTCTTTCGAGATAACCGATATCGCATACTACACTCTTATAATTTGCTTGATCGTTTTTTATGTGGTCTGTCTGTATCATCAGTGTTGCAGCAAGAAATCTCCTCGAGCGTAGCGAGACGACGCGGAATGAGCGAGCGACTCCGCTAGTCTACATCATTAAAATCATATGATGTGCGTGCGTGTTTGTACCTCTACTCCTCTGGAACCAAAGCACCTACAAAGATGGGAGTAGGACCAAACGAAAGATAATTAAATTTTGCTTTTAATAGGCCTATTTTCATCGCTGTAACTTGATATTATCGCCCTCAAATAAGCGAAAGAACCTGAAAAACTAACGTCAAAGTTTTATTTACCCGCATGATGTTTGTTCATGACGTCATGAGGTTCGTTCATGACGTCATAGTTTGTTCATGAAAACCTCCTCGAGCAAAGAGATGATCTGGAAAAGGAAGCACGGACGACGTATTTTGCAACACACCACATACACATCTTAAAATTGATTTTGTATTAACCAATGAATTGATGAATTGATGCATGAAAAATCAAAACAATAGATTTGGTTTTAAAAGGGTGTCAAACATTCGTGTTTCTGAAGCACGAAGGCGCGTGGATTGAAAGAGCAAAGCGAACGATTTCCACATTAACTGAATATTTTCAATGTGTGTCTCACTTTGCTCTATCGTAGGATATTACATTTGACGTTCTGCAGCTCTTTCTCCAAATGAGGGATCATCAGAAAGTGAAGTGATAAGACACCCATGGAAAAATCTGTACTGAGCAGGACGTAAAGAACAATATTCTTAAAATAAGTAAAACAAGAAAACCCATATAAAGTGTATACTAACACAAATTACAAGTGATGTATGGTTCTTGGTGGTTACATCGATTCAGTCACGTATTTGAGGAAATGTTTGCGCTGATTGAGTGAGCGAAGCGAACGAAAATCAGCGTTTGTCATCCGAAACAGCGCTTTTCTGATAAATTACTTGATCTTAACTTTTTGCTTGACTCCTTGGACGTAAAAAAATAATATTGACAGTCTCTCGAGATAACCGATATCGCATACTACACTCTTATAATTTGCTTGATCGTTTTTTATGTGGTAGGTCTGTCTGTATCATAAGTGTTGCAGCAAGAAATCTCCTGGAGCTCAGCGAGACGACGCGGAATGAGCGAGCAACTCTGCTAGTTCAATCATTAAGGAGGCACGTGGCTGGTTTGTTGCATAAAAAGAAATTTCTTTACGTATTCCTTCGCTTATTGAGATCAGGTGCTACATAGAACTAAATAATGGTAGACGGCGCTAGATGCTGTAACCTGTCATTCGGTGATAGGCACCTTTAAGATTTGCTTTAATAAGGGAAGATTTTTTAGACCTGCCTATCAATCCAAAAGGAATCTTGTTAAGTATTTTTGGCAAGTTTTTCGCTGTTTGAAGTTAGTTGAAGTTGTTGTGATATCAAACGCCAAACTAATTCCATTTGTCTGAAATGTTAAGCGGTTGGCTGTTTGATATTACCATTTCAAACTCTAACAATAGAATACTCACTCGAATCTTCCCGCGGGGGGCGCCCCCCCCCAAAAAAAAATACTTGATGGACAGACTTACTGTTAAACTAGCTCTTGTTTCTGTGCAGAGATAATTTTGCTCACTTATATAAAATCTTACAAATTTGAAATTTCAACTTTAATTTTACGTTCATATATACACTTTCCATTAACTCGTGTATTTCGTTGGACATTCCATAAAGGCCTCTCCAGACAGAAGAAAATTTCGTGCGAAGCAATGCGCGACTACGTGCCTACAAGGTCAAAATTGCCGCAATAGTGTGGTTGGTGTTGCGTTAAGGACCAATATTGAAGTCTTTTTTACACCATACTGAGACTCCGTGCAGCCGCGAGCAGCCAGTCTTGTTAGGGCTTAAAGGGGCAAGTGTTCTATACAAAGAAGCGCCCGTCGTTGCATCCGGGAACTGCATTTTCTTTTCGAGTGTAAATTCACATCTGACTGGATGTACGCTTTCGCAGCAGCCGCCAACTTCAGTCCTTAGGTCATTACGGATGGAAGCTGAGCGTGTTCCTAGTATTTACTAGCTACATTGGAAAATTCAGTGTGCATTGAGAGGACAAAGGGGAAAAACTCCTTAATCAACCTCCTTTATCTTTAGGTGGTGTTTTAAACCCTTCAGTGCTGGTTGAATTTCGAGTCCGGTCTAAATAGCCATTGGCGCCCCAGATACATAATCTCTTTTTCAATCACATTCCATTACCAAAAGCTCCTAAAATAAAAGTTGCCGTACGAAACACCAAAAAAGGCGATTGAAATATATCATAGACATAGATAGAAGGGCACTGGCGGATCTAGACTGGTGTGCGTGGTGCAGGTTTATCACATTATCAGAGGGGCGCCGAGCCAGCCACCAGTAGAGCCATAGGGGGAAGTGGGGAGTGGGGTCGCCTGAACGTCCCAAATTGGAACGTGGGGGTGCAGCTGCTGCACCTCACCCCACCATTGGATCGGCCACTGTAGAAGAGAAGTTTCGGTAAGTGCTGCCCTCTCTTGCTGTAGTGGCGAAGTTGCAGACAAACCTATACAAAGTTTCCAAAATCAGTCAACAGACCGCCACTTACCGTTGCTACTGCGTCACTGTTTGTGTCGCCTGTTTGCGTAGCATTTAAGAAGGCAAAGCTGTTTTGTTCTTCACTGTAACAGGCGCGGATCAGCTCCTATTTCCAGCACAGTTCCGATTCAACTTCAGGTATCCGAGTCGGAATCGGATAAGGTGTGTGAATGTGGTCGCATGATCTCAATTTTTTTGTTATTTTACTAATTTAAAGTTACAGGCGCCTGTTCAGCATTTCGATAGCGTTGCCCATATTCTAAACATAGCATCCACGTTCCAGATTCTCCGTCATCCAATAGGCCGATGTGGGTCACGTGGTCTCATTTTAGTTAAGAAAATCACGGTGCTGCTGCGAATAGCGTTGTTCCATTTTTAAGTTACCGCTGTTTTCTTTATATTGCTCGACGGTTCTACGGTGCTGCATCTAGGAATTGAAAGGGTGAAAAGGCGCCTTTAATTGGTTCGATTCCATGCTTGGGTACTCTTGATATTTAACTCGAGTGGTAAGAACACACAATCTGTTAGTATGATTTGGCTACGTCTCAAAATAAAGGATGAAATTGGCTTAACTGTTGATAGGTCAGGTTGTTCTCTCTCTCTCTCTATTTATTTTTTTATTTTTTTGTGCACTCAAGTTTTCTTCCAATTCTTTTAATCCCTTTCGCATTGGCTTTGGCGAATTAGATTTTTATCGTTCAAGTCAACGAACTGGCTTGTCAGGGCACAAAGAAGTAATCAGACGCTCGCTTCCTATACCTTCCAACTTGTTGCTTGCTGCTGCCGCCTTCTTTAATGACGGAAATTCAAGCAACACAAGGGCCAAGCTGGGCTCCACCATAAACAAACGCACGTAGTGGTCAGGCTGGGGGTCCATGAACCTGTCAGCGAGTGTGGCAGCATCGAAGAAAGAAAAGCAAAGATTGCTGCCTGGAAGTGTTCGAAACAGGAATAAATGTGATAATTAGGTGAGTGGGCGGAAAGGAAAGTCCACGCCCATCGTTGATTTTGAAGACTTGCTTTTTTGGTACTGGCCTATTATTTGATCTCGGTCGGATTTGTCGTGGTCGTATCAAAAGCCAAAGTCTTGAATAACTTTTGGTCGTATGAAGGACGACACGATTGATGTCCCTATGATATCAATAGACGTCACTATAGTCTCCGCCAAGAAAGAAGTCCAACGTGTTTCAAAACAGGGGTATGCATTGTGCATGCCGGCTGCATCGTTTACCTTGCAGATATCCGCCATGGCTAAGCAGCCAACGTGTGCTGATATACTAAAGCTGCTAGAGCCATAATTTGGGCTAATCGTGCACATCGAGCAAAAAGCTTGAAATTTGACATGCAAGTAATTCTTAGTAATACAAATAGAAATAGATTCTCCTTGACTCGTGAAATACTGAAAAACGTTCCAAATAACACCCCTAGCTTGACTGTGGAGAGTTTACTCTTTCTTGTTGACACGAACTTGATCGGAAAGCGACGCCATTGTTGTTGGTCTAATAGTGTTGCCACGACGACGCAGTTATAGAGTATAGAGGCAAGGCGCACTTTTTTCCATGAAAGATTAGTAGTCATAAAATGACCATATAAGGAAAGTCTTCTTTCCTGGCGGATAGTATAGATATCGCTATGATATTACTATAGTCTATAAAGAAAGAAATCACAAGGTAAAGGGTAAACGAAGCAAGCAGTCAGCATTAAAGATTGGCCTTGTGAGGATACACAATACACTAGTCTGAGAAAGAAAGAAAAGACAACTGCCCCGACTGGGACTCGAACCCAGGACTTCCCGTTTACTAGCCGGTCGCTCTAACCACTGCAATACCGGGTTGCTTTCCCTCCTTGTATGTATGTTTGTGATCTCTAGTTCACCACTGAGAAAGATTGAACAGCTACTTAGCTCGGCTGGAGCCTGTAGCCAGTACCCACCCCGGTAAAGCAGTGGTTAGAGAGACCAGCTAGTAAACGGGAAGTTCTGGGTTCGCGTCCCAGTCGGGGCAGTTGTCTTTTCTTTCTTTCTCAGACTAGTGTATTGTGTATCCTCACAAGGCCAATCTTTAATGCAGACTGCTTGCTTCGTTTACTATAGTCTGTTCCACATTATGTTTGCAGGAAACTGACTGTATGACACTGCGTTTTCTTCCACTACGACTGCAAAAACATGTGGATATCACACTTGTAGACTCTACATAGTTTCTGTTAGAGTCAACAAGTAGGATATTTACATTTTTTTTTGCACTCGTATAGTGGAAGAAAACGTGGCGTCATACAGTCAGTTTCCTGCAAACAATGTGGACCAGACAATAGATATCAGTTAGATATCGCTAGATGTCACTCTATGATAGTGGGCTGGAGTAATAGTTTAGGTCTAATGCGACGATTACATTTACACCCTCAATTTCTAAACAAACGTTAACTTTTCACGTTTAATTGTAAACCTTCATCATTGTCAATTCTTCGCGGGATGAATGCATTTAGGCCGCCCGCGCACTGAGCGGCCAGGTCGCGCGGCCAGTGGTCGTGGCGACCAATAAACACGGCCACAGGCCGCGCGGCCACGTCCGTTTATTCATTGATAATTCTCGGTCACTTGGTGAAAAATGAATACGGAGCAAGTATGGTCGCACTGTTGCCGCTTCACGCCGCCCGAGATTCCAGTGGCCACGGCGACAGGCTGGTAGCTGCGACCAAGTGCGCGTTGCTACATACACCGTAAGCATTCTCGTTGGCCGCAGCGACCTGACCGTGCGGCTTAGCCGCTGTGTGCGTGGTGGCCCTCAGATGTATCTGTTGTGCCAATTTGATGAAGCCCTTTCTTCTATCGTGGTTTTCTGTGGTTCTGTTGTTTTTTTAGTTGCTATCATAGTTGTCTTGGCTGTGTTTATTTTAGTTTTTATGGATTTTTATTTACTTTTAAAAACAAACAGGAAGGTAGCTGCTAGCATCCAAATGTGCACAGCATGAGTACTCTGGACATACGGACATGGAAAAATCCTTTATAATTTCAGCTATCAGAATGCATTGCAGCATTTATGTCTTAACATCCATAACGTTGTTAGGCATACATAGCATATATATGCCTAACAACCCTGTTGTCTGTTTATCCTGCAGTAGTCCCCACTTGTCACATAGCCTACCCTACCCTCACCCTTCGCATAGTATACCTTACCCTTCGCATTTTTTCTTTCAGTTTTATGCATGTATTGCATTGTACAATAATTGTCTTGTACCCCCAGTGCTACTGTAGAAAGAATTAATATGTAGCCTTGTAAATCTGAGCACAAGGCCACAAACCATTCATCTCTAACTTACACGGTTCCGAAGATATAGCTGTTTGAGTGTTGGCTCTAGTCGCCAGCTGTTGCTTGTCATTCGTCAAATGGCCAGTGGCGACCGACATTGGAAACTCAATTCTTGACGCACCTTTTGCAAATGACAAAAACCTTTTCTTTTCTGAGTTGTGTACCTCAGTAGTGCCAGTGGAATTATGCATTTTTCTGCTCTATGTGGTTAAATCGTGGATGCACCGAATACAAAATTTGCCGAATACCGAATATACAACCGAATAGTTAAACTGCCATATACCGAATACCGAATATTCAGCATCAAACAATTTACTTATTCGGCCGAAAACCGAATTATTCGGTCCTGTGCCGAATAATGGCTGAATAAGCCGAATACCGAATTATTCGGTCCTGTGCCGAATAATGGCTGAATATGCCGAATACCGAATTATTCGGTCCTGTGCCGAATAATGGCTGAATATGCCAAAA
>JAHWFP010137980.1:0-10951 GCA_023313725.1 Lithobius niger | reverse complement strand
AGAAATCAACCAGGTGGCCCTGGTATTTCAATGTTTTTCTCAAAAGTGCGGTGGGTTGGTTATATTTTCTCTCAGAATCCCCAATTCGGTACGGTATGATTACTCGCTTCATTCGCTCGGTCGATTTTTTGATGATGTTCACAGCCTTCGCCAAGACTCTTCAATCTTGCGTCGACGTGTGAGATTTTGTTGTCCAGCGTAGTTCATTATGGGTGCTACCTAAGTCAGTTAACAGAATTAAGTGGCGGCAAATGCTGACGAGAGTTTCAAAACGTGTTCGTAAATTTGAACGTTGCCGTCTGGAATGACGAGTGCGTGATTTCATGTCTGCGATTCTTTTTTTTTTTCCTGTTTTTTTTTTTTTTACGATTTTCTTTTCTTTCGTTTCTTTTTTTCCGTTTTCGTTGCCTGTTTGAAAATTAACGTCACGACATTTCAAGGTAGCAATCAAGGAAGAGAGCCGCAAAACTTAGTTATTGCAAAAGGGCTTTTGTTTAACTTCAAAATGAAGAAAATGAACTTTTCTGCTGCGCCCCACGGTAATTTAAAGACACAGCTCTAATTGGTTTTAAAGTTGGAGTATGCTTTAAGTTTTTTTCTCTCTATCCTGAACTTGCAAACAGACTCAGATTTGTATATTTAATGGGATAACACGCCGATGAGGGATGGGGTTTTCCTTCTTAAGCTTTTTATTCTTTTCATCGGTGTGGACTCCTCCATCCAACGGATCATGTCTAAATTGAATAAAAAAATAAAAAAAAAAGCTGTTTAAAATTATACAGTTAGTGTATTAGTCGAATTTGTCCGTCGAAGAACGGTCTTCAGTTATAATAATTTAATAATACAATTGGGTGTACTTTAACTTGACTACTAACACACAGTCAAAGCTAAGATTAGTACGAGGACATTGCGTAGGCCTACTATTTGCTGACAACGCAAGACAGGTCAACTTTGCATAAAAGACTTTAAAAAGTATTTAGTGAAGGCGCTATAATCAAGTTATAGCCAGTTTTTCTTTATTCGAGGGTGTGAAAGGACCAGAGGGCACCTACAACTAACTGTGAACCGCCGCACAAGGTTAGACTGTTTAAAAATAGTTTTTTTCGGTAATTGTATGGTCAACGTGTGGAATAATCTGCCTTCTGAAGTGATACTGGCTATAACTTACGGTCTCTTGCATGGTCGACGCATTTGGAGTGTTCGTAGGTTTAGGGCAATCGGAGGTTCCTGATATGTTTTGTTGTGGTAAAAGTTTTGGAAACTGTCGCTGGACAAATTTTATCAGGTTAATGTCCTTGAGCAAATATGGAGACTGAACCGGGGATGCATACTCCAGGAGTGGACTCACGTACATAGATCGTAAAGAACTTAACAAGTAATTCAGGAATTTGAGAGTGGAAGCAACGTCTAATCATTATTGTGCGTGTACGGGCAGTCTTGACAATGCTGTTGATACGGACAGATGCTTTTAAGTCACAAGAAAAAAATAACCGCAATGTCTAATATTCTTTTCGTTTTCTAAGATGTTACTCCTTACTCGCTTTAGTGATACCAGCATTCGTTCAGTAGCTTTTTTACTGTCAGGATCTGGTTGGAATACTTACTGTCATGGTGCACGTCAGAAGCTCCGTGCGCGCAGTTCTGAGCATTCTGGGTAGGCATTTGGGGGAGAGGGGGAGAGCCATAGATTAAAGACTGTATCTTCTAACCAAAATCGTTCTTCTTTGGGGGGAATCGTGAAGTCGAAGCAGTGAAGGCAGTCGAGCTCCATCTGGGCAGCATAAAATTAGAGTTAAATCCATGAAAAGATCATGTTAAAACCAGGTATAAATTCCTTTAAGTAAAAAAAAAAAAGTTAGTTCCTTCGTCCAGAAAGACATGACAAGAAAATGGCCCCCGAACTAAAAAGGCAAAGCAATGAAAATGAAAAAAAATTCGGGCTCGCTAGGGCGCTGCTATTGACATATAGCGTGGTGTCGTGCATCGTGATGCGAATTGTCGTAAAAATATGCAAAAATGAGTTAGAGATGTTGCACACTGTTGCATGTCGACTGAAGACTAGGACGATAAGCAGGTTAACGATTTAAGGTACAGCCATCTGTGATACTTCCGCTTTGAGATTATGGGATGGCAACCGCCATTACGGCTAAACATGGTGGTCAAATTCAGTCACAATTACGCATTGCCTTGTCTCACACCACGCGAGTGATTACGACAGGAGTGGATGATGTGTTTCTCGCGAATCTCATTCAGGTGAGAGCAGAGGCGAGAACGTGGGCACCAGGTGCCCGCCGTGTTTCTTCTGCTTTTAAAATTGTTGTTTTAATCTGAAATTGCTGTTATGTTTCATAGGGCGTTACCATAATTTTGTACACAAAAATGAATAAATTGTAGGAATGGCCTCTCGCGAATCTCACTCAGACGAGAACAGGCAGTTAGCTCCGCCATGTTGGCGTTACCTGTGTCGACAAAACGCATGAGGGAATCCGGATTGCGAAGGTTTGGAATGCATTGTTTCCGGTATAGTTACGACCCCTTGGTGTAGACTGAGGCGTTATAGGTAGAAGATTCCAATCCAGCCCCAATCGATGGTTTCAATGCTTTATTTTGTGTGGTTGGCTCATGAAAAAATCATGGGTTAAAACCAGGAATAAATTCCTTTAGTCAAAAGAAAAGCGTCTTTCATCCAGAAAGACATGACATTACGCCTTTCCACCGCTGAAACAATGTTGAGATGACAAAATTGGTAAATAAGTAAGTTAATACTCGTGCCAACGCTTAATGTTTACAGCAGACATTACGGTCTAATGACTATACGGTTACGTTAATTTCCGGGACATGCTAGAGTAGCGTTTTAGGAGACTCGTGTGCTATGTGCCATTGGCTTTGTTTCTCTTCCCACATTTAGAGACTCGCTTCATTTGCCAAGAACACACTTAGTCCTCAACGTGCTTCCAATCCATTGAGCCGAAAATAAAAGATGACGTTGGTCCGTTATTGTGGTTAGTCGTCTGAGGGGATTGTGATGTTGTTGCTTTGCTTTTGGTTCGCATGTGTGTGTGTGTGTATGTTGATCAAACTATAGCTGCACCGTCGTTTGGTGGGAGACGCGCCGTGCCATTCCACGCATAACTTTCCTGCATTCCAGTCAACCCGAGATTTATGGAGGAAGTGATTTCACTCACTACTCGGCTGTTCCGGTATTCAAGCGACACATTCGCTCCGAGGATTGTGTTGCGCCAAATGACGTGGCCTCCTTCCAATGCAGGCGTAACATTAACCGCCCCGAAGACCAATTCGTAGCGTGGGACTTCAATGCAATCACTAATGAACTAGGCTGGTATCTACGGTGACTCGGGAGGCAAACTTCATTCGTATTTTGTACTTCGCACATACAACTGTGAACTTCCATCATTTATCTCTGACCTTCATTGGTATATCCACGAACTTCATACTTCATACATAGATCTTTGAACTTCACACTTACATCTATGAACTTCATAATTCATGTTTGTATGTGTGAAGTACGAAGTTCATAGGTGTATGTGTGAAGTTCACAGTTGGACGTGTGAAGTATGAAGCTCATAGATATAGCTGTGAACTTCGCAGATATAAGTGCGAAGTTCACAGTTATATGTGTGAAGTATGAAATTCATGGATACATATATGAATCTCAGAAATATATGTGTGAAGTTCACAGTTGTATGTGTGAAGTATAAAATATGAATAAAGTAAGCCTTCAGGGCCCCCGTATGTATCTGATCGCATTCAAACCTCTAACTTTCGTTTTTGATTAATGAATACATTCTTGGGTAAGGGACTGGCCATTATTTATGTCCGGGGGGGGGGGGGGGGGGGGGACTGTCCTTGTGAGAATACAAGATACACTAATCTGATAACAGTAAACTTGTTAACATACCATTAACATGACCATTGACCAGGCCACACGATGGGAAACACGCCTTCCACTCACGGGTTACAGCTTCTTATGTGACCCAGATGCACAGGAATTAATCAGTGTGAAGTATGCAAAATAAGCGATTGAAGAACCTTTAATTGGTGAAGCATAAACCCATAAAGAGGCAAACGGTGCATGCAACACCACCGGTGCGTAGCACAGCTACAGCAGCACATAAAATACTAATAAACAAATGTTTTATGGCGACGTGGCTGAATGGAGAATTTTTAATCATAGCTTTATTAAATAACTGGAATGGTATCCCTGGCAAAGTCTGCCTACCTTGCCGAACTTACTAATCAGGGAACGGGGCGGATGACCCAGCTCCTTTCAGCAGCTGCAGAAATTGATTTTGCCTAATGCTGTATCTTTCAGCGTCTGTTGATCAAAGATTTCCGTTCGTATCTAATATTTGCCTGTTTCCTTACTTACCTTCTTCTCTTTCAGAAACGTTTCATAAGGTTTTAACTTGGGCCAGTCCAGTGGAACCCGAGTGATGATGATAAAGCACATCCGACTTGTTGAGGAGGATCCAAAATCGAATCTCGCCACCGACCCATAAAATAAGGTTTCCTCTTGGGGGCTTACTACGTTTGGAGTGGAAGGGGTTATCAATGTCTAAATCAAAGCACTACTAACTAATATTTTTAATGTGTTTTAAACAGGGACGACGCTAGAATCACTTTACTGGGGAGGCGGCAGTAAGGCACCAATTTTAGTCGGGAGGGGGGGGGGGGACGAACCAGAAACGTCTACTTTCATGGTACCCCCCCCCACCTCCGTACCAAAAACAAAAACTGAAAATAGCACTATTCCAAACCTCTTTCTCACATCCAACGTTCTTAAAGGGATATTCCTCCCAGCGCCATTTTTCTCGATCCTCCACATCAAGTACGGCCTCAAAGGTCTATTTCCTTACCGTTAGTCTTTCCCTAGCTAAAAATCCTTTTTTAAATGTGACGTCTAGGAGATTTTCTGGTGAATATAATGGAACTTTATTTATGAACGATCCGTAACTATATGATGCTTTGCGCGCTTACAATAACCATGACGTTTCGTCTTTGTGTGTGCATGTACTAATTTGCTAATAATTACCATGAGATCAAAAATCTAAAAGCGTAATGCGGTAAAAATTAAAATTAATTATTCCAATAGATCGCCGAAGCAAAATTATAAGACACTAGCGTCGAAAATTATAAATTGTGATGTTAAAATACGAGAATCATTCCAGTTTGTGACGACCCGATTAATGGGTTCATGCTGGTTCGTCTACTACGCACAATGCCAAATGAGACAGTAGCTACGTTCTTTCGCTGCGAAGAACGCAGCCACTATCTCAGATGACCTTTGGGTTCGTAAATACGCGGAAGGCGAACTGTTATAAGGCAGGCCGGGTGTCCCTTTAACTGTTTCCTATCACCTTTTTTTTTTGAGAATGTTTTAAATCTAGATGGAAAAAGGTTTTTCAAGTAATTTTCAAGTAGTTTTTTTTGAAGTAACTCAGCAAGTAAAGACGCACCTTTTGTCTACTATTTGTTTTGATCTGATCGATGGAGGAGGCGCCGGGAGGGGGCAAACATTGGGGAGGGGGAGGGAGCGCTCGCCCTCCTTTGCCCCTTCCCCCTTAGCGTCGTTACTGGTTTTAAGTGTCTTTTAATTTCAGTTGCATCTTTAAGTCACGGAAGTCAGTTAAAACAAAAAGCCATTATTATTACAAACCGCTCATAGGCATGAACTTCTTCCCTGTGCGGAACCTGTAGGAAATATCATGCCTTGTGAAACGCACATATTCACGAAACAAACGTTTTGATGGTGAACGCTTAGTTAAAAGTTCATGTCACGTGCCCTGACTCGAATGCTAACGAAGGAATATCTAGCTTTTATAAATGCCTGTGTCTAGCATGTGATATAAAAGGAAAGAAATAGAGTAATAAACCTGTCGCTGAGAATCCGCCGTTTGTTTTTTGTTTCTTTATACACCGCCTATCATTTTCAACGCTCCTCTAAACATGTGGACGAAAGTGGATTCGTCAGGAGGGTGTACGTATGTGTTAGGCCTGTAATATAGGAGGCACTTGCAGTGCCCACGCTCTGGGCCTGTGCCATGTGGGACACGCAGTGCACTGGCCGGCATTGGCACGTGGTGTTATTTATTGATTGTGGTATTCAAGCCTTGCTTGCCGTAAAGGTATCGAGTCTGCAGTTGGACAGTTGCCCAATACATGTTTTCGTCGTGAGCCACCCTCTCAGCGGTGTATAGAAGGCAAAAAGTTGAAGGGGGTGGGGGAAGGAGGAGATTTGTGAGATGTGCCGACTTTTCCCTAAACACCTAGGGTGTCTGGAGAAGCGCTATTAGCTCCCTCGACCGGATCCGGGGAGCTTTGGATTTATCGTAATTTCATCGGTTGTTTTTTGGTCATTTTGTGTAAGCTGCCAGCACAATCGTAAACTTTCAATTCAGTTAATTTATGCGAAACTGTTTAGCGTGTTCGACCATTAAATCAACAATAATTGGACGACGTATATAGGCGGTCATCGTAGCTGAGTGGTGAGAGAGCTCAGTGTGGTTGCTGGAGGTTTGCGGATGGGGGGATCTTGGCAAAGTCCCCGCTAGGAATGCCGGCCGGGGTAGTGTGAGAGGCTACCGTGCTCCTTCAGTGGCTATGGGAACTATTCTGGCCAATTCTGAACAATCTTTCGGCCCCTACGATGATCGGAGGTTTCCCGGATCGAATCCCAAGGTTGGCACATCCCTTTACCAGATATTTCTTCTTCTCTAAAAGTCTGGTAATGTTCAAAATTGAGCCGGTTCAGCCATACAGCATTAATTGGTTCGGCTGACTTAAGGCTCAATAGAAATTAATATTAAAAAAAAAGTTGGGGATCTTACTATTGGGCAAAGGCTACAAAAACCAATAGGCTACAAAAATTTTAATTTCACACTAGACTCGAAGTTTTTAGATGAAACACGAATTGTTTTAGTTTTACTCGTCATGTACGACAGAACTTTTAGCCAGCCGACATGTGAACGGTAGCAATGATACGTCAAGTGCACAGAAATTGTTATCACATTTTGAAGTGATTGTTAACAGGATGTATTATCCCTCTTTTGGGACATCCAAGGAAAAATTGCATAGATAGGCCCTACTAATGCTTCACGAAACCGTGAATGTTACAAAACCGTGTAAGGCAGGAAAGTCAACATTCCGTATATTGATAAGCGAGTACACACCTTTAAGTTTACCGAAGTAACGGTGTTTAACAAACTCTCAAGCACTAAAGAACTGGTGTACATTGCTACCGTCAACTTGGGAACAATGCAATTACATTCTGACGCCGAGTCGAGCATGTTTAAGTTAACCAACCCTACTGTCTATGTTAACAGCAGCTCTAGTGAAAGGAGTACTTAAGCAATCAGCGTAAACCATACCTTTTCAGCATTTTTAAGGTAACCAACTCATCCCGATGAAGCAGCTGCTGGTGAAATGAGTAATAGTCATTGCGTGTAACCTTAGCAATAAACGGGCCTTTCCACTTTGCTCCGCAACATCAACGTAATCTTAGTCAGGCGACAATGGCTCATTCCAAGCGACCTGGTATGGGTTTGCACGGTAGCAATGACATGCCTCGTTCTTCAAATTGAAGCAATCGTTATCGGAATTGCTATTATTATACTCTTACTCACTGTCTAAATCGTGCTACTATATTTGCACAAACATCACAATACGAAGTAAAGCCAGAGAAGAATCATAAAAAGATCTTAGAACCTGGTACCCCAGACGTGTTTGTTATTCCAACCAGAAAGAGATAAAAATTCTGTTAACCAAACACTTGCCTTAGCCCTGCTACCTATATTGGAACAAGTGAGCAAAACGTGTACTAGAGACTCAGTCCCATAATAGTGAGATAGCTTAGTGTTTTATTAGACACGTCGGACAAAAGCATGAATTGTTTTGTGTGGCTTAGTTACCGTATGGGCAATAAGGAAATGGGCTGCTCCATGCAATCTGAACGTGTAGGCCTATTGGGCTGAAGCAACAAAACTACATACAGGGATGCACTTTTCACGACCATTAATAAACCTATCAATAATGCTGAAACTTAGAACAGTAGCTCTATACATCATTTATGACAAAAAAACGTTCTATGAGAAAATGTCGAAAATCCAACAGGAAGTGAATATACAGCTCACTTCCGGTAAAGTCTTTATCACATAACTCCTAAACCGTTTAACCGACAGGTCTGAAATTTTACAGGCATATTCTGAGACCCTTTACGTTAATTAATATTTGATGACATTTTGCTGTAGCTTTACCAGAAGTGATGGTAAATGTCACTTCCGGTATTTCTTCACTTAATGAATAAATTTTAAATGAGTTAGTCGGCAGGTTCCAAATTTTGCATATATTACATCTATGATAAATAATGTTCTATGAGAAAATGTCGAAAAGCCAACCGGAAGTGAATATACAGCTCACTTCCAGTAAATAGTCTCTATCACGTAACTCCTAAAACGTTTTACCGATAGGCGTCAAACTTTGTAGGATATTCTAGAGACCATTTACGTTAAATAATATCTAATGACATTTTGTCTTAACTCTACCGGAAGTGGTAGTACTGTTAGTCCCGGTAGGATTTCTTCGTCCAGATGTTTATTTCCTAAACGGGTTCGTCTTTTACATTGTTTTAAGCACAGAAAAAGCGCGCAAGCACTTATTGTCCTAGGATGTTTTTTTTTTATTCATACACGCTCTCAGTCCGAGCACAGCAACAATCAAGTATAAGTAAAAGAAACTAATTACCACTGATCGCAACTATGGCTCCGAGGATACAGCTTGCAGTCCCTCGGATGGAACTATAATAGTCCTCGGCCTTGTATTCGAAGGTATTGTTGCATATCTCGGAGGTACCGCCTGGGAATCTGGCTGTTGCAGACATAGGGCCTTAGGGCTTCGGGCAGATGACCAGGAGTGGTTAACGCTCGTTAAACCCTTTGAAGGTACAAATTCAGTATCTTCACCATTGTTGCAAACAGTGGTAATAAACTATACTTATACCATGTCCCTGAATGAACCAGCAAATTACGGGAGCTATGTCCTAGACTGATTATCGGAAGTGACATGTATATTCACATCCGGTAGTTGTTCTGCTTTCTCATCGAACATTATTTATAGATGTAATATGTGCAAAATTTGGAACCTGTGGACTAACCCGTTTAAAAGTTATTCATTAAGTGAAGAAATACCGGAACTGACATTTAGCATCACTTACGTAAAACATTAATTGACGTAAATGGTCTCTAGAATATGCCTGTAAAATTTGAAACCCCGTCGGTTAAATGGTTTAGGAGTTATGTGATAAAGACTATTTACCGGAAGTGAGCTGTATATTCACAACCTGTTGGATTTTCGACATTTCTCATAGAACGTTATTTATCATAAATGATGTGCAGAAGTATTGTAGTAAGTTTAGCATATCATATTGATCAGTTTATTAATGGTCGTGAAAAGTGTTTCCCTGTGTGTAGTTTTCTTACTATTTTACGTATTTTGGCATATAAAACGCCTGCCCAATGTATGTTCAGATTGCGTGGAGCAGCCCATTTTCTTATAGCCCACACACCAAATAAGCCACACATAAAAATTCATTAGTTTGTCCGCCAAGTCCCAATTCTATAGAATTTTGTCGCTAAGCTACCTCACTCACTAGAAACCAAACTTTATAAAGATCAATTAAATGCCCTCGTTCAACATTTTCTCGCCACGGGACTCGAACATCGACTGTAATCTCCCCAAAAATGAACTGATGTTTGAAATACCTCAATCTCGTACGTTGTGCATCGACTCACCCACCACAATCATGTGCAGCACTAGTGAAATTTAAAGAATACCTTTCTGTTAGCGTGCACAGACCTCCGAGAGGGCAGGGGCATATTTTAGTAAAGGGCTCGCTGAGGTGCTCTTTTCTTTGCTCGTCACTCTCTTTTTTTACCTTTTCTGTCCCCATTCGTGGCCTTCTGTTGCCCTTTTTAGCTTCTAATAGTCCCTTTCTCTGGCTGCATCACCAGCATTTTCGGTCCATAGGGCACTTTTTTTTTTTTTTACAAAAAGGGCAATTTTACTGAAAATGGTAGCATCCCCCCCCCCCCCACCAACCCACGTGCACGCCACTGTATCTCTATCTTTAAAAAGTTTGGAGTTACAAAATTCCTCCACAAAGGCTGAGCAAGCTGTCGTGGTTTAAAATAGCTGGCCCATCCACTTTTCTAAGATTACTTCTCATTGGTGGATACCTCGTATATACGTGGTGTGTGCTACGGTCTTGTCCCCATCTCACCTGAAACCGAGAAACCATCCTCAAATTCGTCAGTTAGTCTGACATTGTTGCTCACTGTTTTATTATATATAGCCGGGGAAGGATACATCTTTGATTACCCCGTGCGTGTATAATTCGTGAACGTGTCAGCCAAAGACAATTAATCATTGGTACACCGGATATAATGGGCGCCACATGAGAAGCCGACAGCTTGTAAACAAGCAAGGTCAGAAACCCTACACCCGGAAAAACAAGACCTTCTCGCTGCTTCAACCTCTGTCTGGCGCATGATGCAAAACTTATGGCAGGAAGAAGCAGGGTAATTTTAAAACAGGGATCGGTGCCATAGTTATATGCTTTTTCCGAAGGAGTCTTGTTGTCCGTCTGGTGAAGATATTCGCACATAGTTCGCACAGAATTGAAGAATACATTTCAAGGGCTTTCCAGGACTCTCAGCAACCAAATTCAAGGATCGTTTTCAATACTTGTTTACACTAAGTTCTACGTCAACAGCTTCGAGTACTGCTTTACAACATAGGCTTTATTCACACACGCTCTCAGTCCGAGCACGGCAACAATCAATTATAAGTAAAAGAAACTTATTAACACTCTTCACAACTATGGCTCCGAAGATACAGCTTGCAGTCCCTCGGATGCAACTATAATAGTCCTCGGCCT
>JAHWFP010137979.1:113793-125215 GCA_023313725.1 Lithobius niger | reverse complement strand
CCCCCCCCCCCCCCCCCCCCCCCCCCCCCCAGGAAGGAATCAGCCGTACAAAGAATTGTTTTGTTTTTTTGATAACTGTATAGACCGAACGTTATCACGTATCTTGGTGACTGTTGCTTGCATTTGCGGTTTTTCATTTTTTCGGTTCGTGTATGTCTGACGAGGTCTTATTCAGTAGATATTCGGTCGATATTCAGTCGATATTTTTATGATAGAAAGGTCGATAATTTCCATATTTTTATGTGTAAGAACCTCTGGCAACCCTGGGGTGCAGTCTGCAAGACCACAAGGCTGCAAACTGCAGCCATTACTTAGTTCCAGAACTCCAACAAAATGCCGACTAACAATGGCAGTTAAACCTATACAGTTAACAATATCTTCCACCAACAGAAAGAAATATAATTTGTTGCAGTTATGAGACCTTTCACTTTCGTGTGGAGTGTTCATTGTTCATATTGATTGAGGAGTTACGATAAAACTGAACAATTTCCAAAATTTCACTCTTCGATTAGATAGTAGATAAAACCCCAAGGCTCAGCTACCACTTAATAATAGTAATACTAAGAGCATACAAAACATAACATAGTGTGCGAGGATGGGTAGTAGAGTATTCTAAGTCATTTAATAGCATCAGACACTTTTCACTTAGCAAGAGGGTCTCACCACAACGCATTCACCCCAACTTAACCAAAAATGTCAGATTTTCACGCCATTTCTGTTGATTATTTATTTATTTATTTAATAAATTATTATAAATAGGTTAGCCAAGTTTACCCATCTTAGGCTTTGCAAAAAAATTGTTTGTTTTACGGGCAAGGTTGATGGTATTTCGTTGGGTCAGGTGGATGTGGTAAAAAGGTTTTTCAGGGTACTTTTTCATTTGCGACCGTGAGTGCCCTAGAACAAAACGATTGGGGATGTGGAAGTCGTTGCAGGGTGGTTGCTACGCTATATCCCTTCAGTGTGTGAGTCTGAAACTGTTGACCCTGAAATTATGCATACTGTTGGCACTGTATATGAGCTCCAGGGTAGATGAACTAGTGCGGTTGTCCCTGAGGAGATGTGACATCGAAGGAGGCGTGGCGGTTTTTGTGCTGACTGGTGGGAAGACGGTTAGGCCGACGTGATCATTTCAGGTGCTGCGATTCGTTATTCTGAATGATAGGCGTGTGCATATGGTGAGCTGCCTTGACATCACGGTGAAGTTCAGGGATGCTAGGGCATCGCGTGTGGATCCAACGGCGGCCTCAGGAATTGCTCATCGGCTGGAAGTTGCCTCATGTGCCGGTGACATCGCAAACAATTTTCAGATGGCTAGTGACAGGCCTAGATTTGGCGGGAATCAATACTGAGGTGATTGTGAACATTCGACCAGGACAGCTATGGTATCTTGTTTGGTGAGTACTGGTGCTTCAGCAGCACAGCTTGTGAGATGGGGTAACTGGAGTAATTCAGAGGCACTACACGAGGGATGTGGAGGATTCAATAGTGGGGCGGTTCCAGCAGTATAGGGCAGTAGGCCCACTTGCTTAAGATCAGTCAACCCATTGATGGAATCGCTACTGAGGGTGCAAAGTTAGTTTTTGTAGGAGAATTGGACTTCTCCTTCGTAGATTCGTCCTCACTGTGTTACCTATCTATTATAAATTGGATATCCCTCTTGCTGTCGGCACCTTTCATCCATACTCATTTGCATACAACTTGGCCTTTAATCTATGCAAAATTTATGTCACCTGCTGGCTCCCGTCGCGACTCTCTCACCACTGTTTCTTTTGCCGCGGCACACGTCAGCCGTATGTTGGAAGCTGGTGCTGCCGATGAAGAAGGATTGGATGAAATGTTTTCTGATTAGACGCACTTTGGTGTGTATCTGCGAAGTGGTGCAGCATTGGTTAATGTTGGAGGTAAAAACTGATTACCGAAAGTTGTTCGAGATTGTTTAGCCTTTAGCGCCTTATAGTTACGGGAAAATAAAGATGGCAGTGGAATGCGGCCAGGAATGTGGCGGTCGGCAGGGGCCGTGAGAACCAAAGAAAATGCATTATGCTATATGTATAAGTGATACAATCGCCACGGTGATATAGGGCGTCCAGATAAAGGGCAAACAATGCCTGCAGAGTTGTACGGTGAGTGTGGTATAGCACATTTAAGACGAAAGGCAAAAACGATGCCTTGAGAGTTATACGATAACTCCGGAGTTACACGATAACTCGTAGGATGTTACGCAATAACGTAACTTGTTAAATAGTTGCAGCGAAAAGAGGCCGTAGGAAAAAGCTAGAACAGCGAAAGGTACACAATACCATGTTTTCTGCTGCTCCGTGGGAGTTGAGCAGTAATGGTTAGATAGTGACTGTGTGGGAACGCTATGAATTGTTCCATTTTGGCTGCCGGGGGTAGATGCCTGGTGGCGGTGTTTGCCGCGACTGAAATTATACAGGCCGTTGAGGTGTATGGTGTTATAAATCAAAAACACTAGCCTGTACGTATGGATATAAAATTGGCACACGATGTCTAACGAAACTAGAAGTGCCCTTTGTTGTACATGATACGGCCACAAAGTGGACGGTAAAGTATTTGGTTTTTGGAAAATGACGCCGTACACATGGAGATAAGAGGCATGCATTGCCGAGTGGGGCTTATACTTGGTTGGTTAGGCTTCATACTGGAGTGTTGTGGAATGGTATACGAGTCGGCCTGACACGTACTGCAAAAAAACGGTAGCTGTCTAAGCTAAAGAAAGATGAATAGGAACCGATTGGATGATGGAATGAAATTCGTGTACTTGAAAAGTTAGGTGCGTGCACGGTGAAAGTTATACACTGCAGCATTGGCCTATGTGTTGAAAAATATGCTTTGCGAAATATGCACTGCAAAACATGAAATGTGAACTGCAAAATGTAGAGTGTCCAGTGTGTTCTGATCGGTAGTCGGATGTAAAGGTTACTGTGAATGTGGTATAATAAAATGTGTCGTGTACATTGAAGATGAGATGGAATGAGAGTGAGACATGTCAGTACACAGGTTACTGGAATAGAAGATAGGCAGTACGAGCCTGCCAAAGATGTAGTGGCGCACTGGGGCTACCTAATATTATCAGATGTATAGTGTTTCTTTCTAAGGTTTGAATTTGTTGCTGGTGGCGTTAACAGCCACGAGACAAGTGGCGGGCCTTGGGGCTTAGATAGGTTGGAAAGGGTTACAAACATGTGTGGTTGTGGAACTGACAGAGGTACGGTCCGGTACATGGGCTAAAGGTTATAGGAATTTGTGGTGTGGTTTGCCCATCCGTGTCCTTCCCCCCACCCTCCGACGATCTCAGTGTTGAAAGGGGGGGGGGGGGGCATGCTGCAGAAGCAGCAGTGAGGTCTGCTAGGACTTGGTTTGGCCACTGCGGAATTGGTGGTAGACGGGCATTTTTCACTGTGAAAAGTGTAGGCTTTCACGGGGGGAAGCAGCAAGGGAAGATGATGTGTAGGGCTGGTGTTCCTTGTGGCTGGATGGGTGTTAATCGGAAGATCGGCAACCGCCGTTTTCAATGGCTTCTTGCCAACATCACGAAGAAGAAGAATTACTCACTCCTCACTACCACCAATGGGAAAATTCAACCAGTTCAACCAACACTCACCAAAGGTTTGTGGCGGAACTTTTGGTGGTACTTGTTGAACTGTTGGAATTTTCTCATTGGTGCTAGTGTGTAATTCTTCTTTTTCGTGAGGATGGGCGTTATTCCACGTGTTCGTAATAAGGGTGTTCTGGGAGAGTTTTTCGGGTGAGGCCTAGGTATAGAGATCATTAGTTTTTCTTTTGCCACGTGCCATGGCATAAAGGTATTGCAGATGACGTTGGCTCAGCTTTTTGACGCGCTCCCAGCCGTAGCCATGGTGCCAGAAGGAGAGAAGGACAATTTTGCTAGGCAAATCCCATAGAATATTCCTAGATTATTTTGGAATGCCACAATCGACATGAGCACCAGACATCACTGGGCCCTTCTCTTCCCAAAAATGCTTGGGGTGGCTGAGGCTGGACTCAAACTCGGGACCTATGGCACACAAGATGGTCATGCTAACCATCAGGCCACCTTGCCCATAATTGACGTTGGTGGATACAGTTGAATGTTTACATGGTCATACGGGTCAAGTTACCACGAGTATCTTGTGGACACTTGGGAGACCGGATAATCTTGCGCGGGACTGACTGGTGCTTATGGTGTTTGTCTCCATGCAGGCGAGGTGGTTTGACGGGTTTCTAGTGTGCTTCGTGCCGTTCCAGGGGCAATGACGGCCTAGTTGTTAGGGTGGTGGTCGGGCTTAGTACTAGGGTACCTGTGGTGTGAGAGTCCGGCCATATGGTGTAAGGGGTTTTCTGTCACCATAGTTCGGTATGGCCATTGCATTCGTGTGTTTTTTTTCTGACTTGGTGTGTTTTTTTTCTGCGTTGGGTGCTGGGTCACACTGGGCTCGTAAGGGGCTTGGCGTTCGAATTTAGGCCGGCCACAGTCGGTGGTTGGGTGGCTGTGCGACCTCTCGCGTTGGGAGAAAGATCACGGCTTACGGCTTTGGCCACTGGGGTTCATCGTCAGTCTTCACCAGACATTATCACCGTGACATGGAAGCTGGTTACGCGGGGCATGCCTACAGCGGATGCAGGATGTGTGTCACCTGGGAGATGAGGGAAGTGATGCTGGCTTAGCGCTTTCTTGAAATCCTCCTATTTATAATAGATAGCTAACACAGTGAGGAGGAATATACAAAGGAGAAATGATGATTCTACCAGAGAAGTTATTCTCGCAGAAGAATCGAAGTTCTCCGAATAGAATCTGACGAAACCTTTACCTTCCCTGACGCTTCTGCGGCTCTTCTGTAAAAGATCGGTGAGGGGAAGGGGATGACGAGGCGGTAGGTGACCAAGTTTTGCATAAATTATAGATTAAGTTGAGTGCAGATAAGTATGGATGAAGGTGCCGACAGCAATGAGGGATATCCCATTTATAATAGATAGGTAGGTAACACAGTTTCATCAGATTCTACTCGGAGAACTTCATTCTCCTGCAAGAACAAGTTCTCTGGTAGAATCAGTATTTCTCTGAGGATCCCTGCGTGTGATTCTACCACGAGGCCTTCCCTCCTCCCTGGTGCAAGTTGTGGGCCTTTGTCAAAAGTGTAGTTACAGAGAAGCACAAGTGGCAGCAGGGAGACCGGAAGTGACGTGCAGAGGAAGTGAGACAGGGACCGTGATTGGTGGAATTTTTAAACAGAGGTTGGCGGTTAGAGACGTAACCCATTAGTAGGCCGCACGTTTACATCTTCAGAGAATTCCAATTCACCCACAAAAACTAGGTAAGCTTTTTGGTAAAATTTACTAATTTTCCTTCACGTTTAGTTTCTGTAAAATCTCGGGGTTGTATGCTTGGTTTGGCTTGTTATATCCAGTTAAAACTTTTTTTTTCTTTTTCAGAGACGACACTATTGACCTGGAGAGAGGTTCCCAACATATAATGCGTTACAAACCAGTGGCTGATCTGTTAAAGACTGGTCAAATTTCCCTTATCTGAAGGCTTCAAATAAAATGTAAATAGATTTAGTGATGAATAAACAAACACCTTTCGTAGCATTTTAGGACTGCAGTGAAGACCAGTGTGTGACTGAACGATCACATATGAAGTTTTTTCGTGTAGTATAGCCCGCACATTGGTTTTTACTGTAGGTAATAATCTAGCTAGAAAATTTTGGAATTCTGTAAAGCCCTTTTCCAGGTCTTGTAAAAGTATGGAATTTTAACAGATCGTCGATATATGAGCCTTGAAACCCTGGAATTTACTGAGGTCCTAATTTTCAGCAAATCAACTCAATACAGTTAAACCTCGTTATAATAATATCTCTTAGAACAATAAACCTGTTATAAGAATGCTATTTTTGAGAGTCTTCCAGCAACAATGCATGCAAAAGTGCTGGTTTATGGTGATAAACCTGATATAACATTCTATTTCTAAGGTCCCTTGGACATTGTTATAAAGAAGTTTCACTATTGTGGAAAAAAAATGTGTTTACCATAAAATTACCTGAGTAGCCTTAGATCTTTCAAATCAAACTTGTACTGCTTCCATACTGGACTCCGAACACCGCGTTTGGTGTCTGAGCCCCGACTTGTACCCACAGGCAATACACAACACCTTTCCTTCCTAACCCCTTTCCACACTGAACTCCGACGTCGTGTCTGAGGTCCGGACTTTAAGTTTTCTCTCACTACAACATGTTCGGCCCTATCGTTGTTACTTTCTCCCTTCCCTCTCCAATCCCTCCTGCAGCTTTCCTTCTATTTTGCTATTACTTATCAGCGCTCCAAAAGTCAAAACGATTCCGTAAAGTGCGAGCCCACTCTTCGACCCTTACCGCACTAAAACACGGGGTCGGAATCGGTGTCTCAAATCCCGACTTCAAGTTGGGCTTGAAAGCCGGGGTCGTGCCTGGACCTGGGGCGGAGTCCAGTGTGGGAAGGTCAGGCTCGGGTCCGAGGCGGGTACGGCCAGTTTTTTTTCCCAGTGTGGAAGGGGTATAAGAAATCGGATATGCCTGTATTATTTAAAATTGTAAAAAAAAGTGCAGATTTTCTCTTTCATAATTTCTCCGGTAAGGCTACGAAAAAAAAAAATAGTTGCTTCTCAGGCCCTGCCTGGTGGTCAAATTTGCCCCTTGTCGATGCTTTTATTTGCTAGTTCAAGCTAAATTTATTATCGTTACAAGGAAAACAATTCAGTTAGCTGAAAATAAGTATTATTTAGCCTAAATTAACCACTTTCAGCCCCGTAAAATTAAGTGTTTTGCAAGGTTTTCCGTAAAATTAACATCCAAGTGTTTTGAGCAGTTGAAAGTAAGACTCGAGTTACTTCCAATAAAATAAAAAATAAAATAAAAAGTCTGGTGGCCTGGTTACTTTATGAATGAAAATACCCGAGAAACAAACTTATTTCTTTTCACGGCCTAATGATTTCTACTGTTTTGGTTTTAGCATGAGAAAATTATATTTTTAAAAATATTTTTTTATTGAAACTGCCTCCTTGTATACACTGCGATACATTCAAACTGCAATTACTGAGACTGGAAAATGGAACTATCGTACCTACCGATCCTGGGGAGAGCTGGATAAGGCGAAGAAGTTTGAGTAGACATACCTAGGACATACTAACCGCAAGACTGCAGTCCTTGGAAGCTGCAATGGGTGTTTGTTTATTGAGTAAGTGATTTTTATTTTATCTAAAAATACCGCTTTGTGCAAATGTTTTGTAAGTGTGAACTTTGACTGATTTAATTGTTACACCATAAAGATAAAAAAAAAAAAACATGTGAATGGCGGAGAATATGATTAAACCATGTGTAGTATGAAAGCATGATTGGTTAAAAAAAATCAAACACACTTTCAAAAATCAAACACACTCAAATCAAAAATCAAACATAATCAAACACGTCGATCAGTAGAGCTTTACGTAAACCTAAAACTAAATTTTGTTTTTGATTTAGTAAGGGTGTCATGATCAGCTTTTTACTTGCTAAACTGACAAGACAGCCGATCAGTCAAAAAATTACCTGTGTATTTCAGCATCTCGGATCTTTTCTGTTTTTCTGCACCTGACATCACAAATAGTACTTTTCAAATTTTTTCCTCTGGTATTAGGGAATACCAGGACGACGTCATCAGATGCATTAGGTACGGGGAATTTTAGTCACCACTTTTTGTTTTGCAAGTGGGTAGTGCAACCCTGGAATAGCCTTCAGGCTCGTATTGTTTCTGGTCCCTCGCTTATTCCCTTTAAAAGCCGTCTGCGCATTTTTTGCATAGTTCTTGTTTGGATGTGGGAGAGGCTGTACATAGAATTTCTTTTAGCTGGCCGTCTTCATTCTGTTCTACTAAACTATCCTACTAAACCAGTGGTAATGCTACAATAAACTGGCAAGGGTGGGCAGCCAGCTGCATTGGTCGAGAAAACAGGATCACTACATTTATCATGCATCTCATGTCCCCCACGCATCGCATTTATCACGCATCGCATCTCATGTCTCATGCCCCCCCCCCCCCCATTTTCACCCTTTCACGAGCTGGGTCTTAGAGAGTAATATGCGATCCAGACAAATTTTCCATTTAAGCCTATATGGAAGCCATCTTGGATTTGCATTTTCTTCACTTTTTATTTCCCCTGTATGCTGAATTGGGTGAAATGGACCCTCTTGTTCCAGCATTGCTGGCAAACCGTCAGATTTTGGGTTAAATCCTTATTGTGTGCTTGATTCGTTGATAAATTATCAGTTTTGTGAGGGTACTTAGTTCCGTGGTTAAGCTGAGCTGTTACTTACGATTGCTTAGTTTTCTCCTCAATATATAACCTATGCTGTTGCTAGGGGGCAAAGGTGTGTATAACCCTCAGTCTTGATTCTTAGCTAAAAAATACATTGAGATAAAGTTTTATTTCCTTACGGTATTCCAATAGTCAGTTAATGAGAAAAATATTTCAGGGCCAGAAAACCAATTCTCAGGAGTCAGTAATAAGAAAAAAAAACCTACTACACCCTAAAAAGAAACCCCCCCCCCCAACACCAATCAAGAACCACGCTGTAATGGTGCTTGCGCCATTACTCACTCAGTGGGCCTTGCGTGGCTTGTTTTGGTTTTACCGGAAGTGGTAACAGGTGCAAGATATATGGATGTCATGATTGTAAACTAATTGTTTTGTCACAGAAGAATAAACCTGACTGAAATAAGAATCCGACTACATCTGAGTTATGAAGAAGGCTAAGTCCTTCACATGGCGCTCCGAACAAACTCGCAACTGTCTGGATTGAAAACAAGAGGTAGGCAAAAAGAATTCAAAACGAAAAACTACAAACGAAAATTCGAACATTGACCAGCTTGACGCCACGGACCAACCTGCAATCAAACGATCGTTCATAGTATTGCTGGAGCCGTATTATTAACAAAGCAAAAAGAACAAAAACTCTGAATGCTACCTAAACTGAACATTGACTCGTGTACGATAACATGCTAGTGTTGGTATTCCACGAATATTATGATAATGCAATTTATATAGTTGAAATTTGCGCGCCAATTTGACCATGGCTGATCACGACAAAGGAAAAGGCAACAACGAGTCACGTGACTCGCCGCATCGGCCATTCTCGTCTCGACGCGATTCAACAAATGAACTGCATGCTGCACCTCCGAACATTCTACATCCACACCAGCAACAATTCAGTGTCGGCAACGAAAACACGCCAGAATTGAAACAAAACTCTAATAATGCTTCGTTTTCAGTTGCATCAGATGACAATATAAAACGACGGGAACTTTGGAGGAATTTTGAAAGCTTAGGTCGGCGCACGCCAACAACCCCACTACAACGAAATAACCTCGCTGCTACGTCTGAAGCTTTATATGTCGAACGATGCATCATAACCCTGCCAGAAACGCCTCAACAAACTGCAACAGGCTTCCGTCCTGATGTAAACAATGCATATAGACAGGATAATATCAACATGCCACAAAACCAAAATACAAATCAGGAAGCTATGGTAGTAAACGAAACTGGCAAATCAAATGAGCAGTTAATTTTGTCTTTATGTGAAGAATTACAGCGTAACCGTGAGCAAATGGAGCTACAACGTAAAGAAAATGGAGAATTAAAAATTGCCCTACAGTGTGCTCTTACGAAAATATATAACAACACCAACAACCCTGTTAATATTAGTTCATGGCCAGAGAATTTTGCCCAAGATTGTCCAAATATTGGTTCTGAAATGTGTGTTGGTAATAGTGTTATGCATGATAATATTGACATGAATGTAACTGAAGCAGCACTAACACGAAGATTACAAAAAACACGAGTATCAGACCATTATGTGCCTATGCCAAATGTTACTGCAAACCAGTCTTTAGCCAGGAGTGTAATTCCTAATAACACATATGTCACACTGGAGGATTGCACACGAAGATACACCACACAGAATACGAGTATTCCAAACCTAGACACTATAGGTGTTGGTAAGTCAAATGATGGGTATAACCAACCTTTAGCTAGGGGTTTGTATGTTAATCAATTCGATACTCTTCATACAACAAATACTGGCCATGAACCTACCCAAAACGCAACTTCATTGCTTGGTACGAATGTCGAAAATGATTTACAGCAAAGCAAAAATCCCATATGTCTAAGTGAACACACCTACAACTCAGCCTACGACATTCCCCCACAAATGCTGTGTCAGCAGTTTCAATCACTACCCAGATGTGACAGTTTGCGAAATAGTGCGGTTAGTGATACGAATGCTGCGCACGGTTCTGCAATTAAACGAGCGCAGGAAACCTTCGACCCCTCAGTGAAAGCACGACTAATGGGCCTACAAAATCACACAGTGCACGACACTACGCAAGAATGTCGAGTACAACGCAATGCTTGCACAACTGGTGCTCCATTTGAAAAATATGAAATGCTTATGCAAAATTCTCGAATGCAAAATATTGACCAAGCTAGAGTTTTGTCTGGGCAAAGTGCAAATACGCCAAATGTAAATTCCCCAAGTGCAACAAAAATTTGTGCAACATCAACAACACACATCCGAACCACTGCTACACCCCAAGTGCAAAATGAAAGCCAATGTTGGGCAAAAGATCCAAATCCTTCACCTCCAAGTTTAGTCCAAGTTTATCATACTGTGACGCCCACTACTAACGCTGCTCAAAACGAGACATCTCAGACTGCATATCGACAACAATGCATCACTCAAGCATCAGGAACTAACACATCTCCGTTGAATGCAGCCACTACATTGGGAAGTAGTGGACAAGTGTGTCAAGCAGGGAATTTCATGGGACATTGCCACCACTCAGCGCTCGGATCTCCGTTTGCAAATTTACAACAACTGGATGACTCGGTTAAGCTCAAAGACTGGCTTGAGAAGGCAGATATTTATGTAACAGAATGGGGTATCACAGGCTCTCATCTGGATAACCTCATGAAAACACTGCTTCAAGGATCGTACAGAGCTTGGTACAATTCCATGAGCCCCAACCTGAAGTGTTGGACCGACATAAAGACTAACTTAAGCAAAGACCACTTGAAACCAAAGACCGACCACGAACTCTTTGCTGAATTGTCAAACTATAGGCAGCGAGTCGATCAAGCCCCGATCAAGTTTGTTACTGCCATTAGAGACAAGTTTAATCAAATGAAACACAAGGGTTCCGAACAAGACCAGGTTGACTATATTCTCGACCGCATGCAAGAAAATACGAGGGACCATTTATCACGGACCGCTCCAGCGACCTACGCCGAGCTTCATGCTGAAATTCGTAAGCTAAAACCATGGTTACAATTTCCGGCCAAGGATAAACAAAAGACTTTCGTTGAATCCCAGCACTCGACACGAAGCTCAAA
>JAHWFP010137979.1:99715-113783 GCA_023313725.1 Lithobius niger | reverse complement strand
ACCAAACCAGCCAACCTACAGACCAGGAGAAACTAATGCTAAACCGATGCAAGTGGAAACCATGGATGGCTGTTCTGGTCTGTCACAACTGCTCGATCAAGGGTCACATTTCTAGAGTCTGCGACCAACCACTTGTGAGAAACCCAGCAATGCTTACTATCCCAGGAACATCAGCGCAACTCGCAGATCATGCTGACGGCATCTACAGAGTTCCCATGCGTGTCCACAATTCGACATTCGGAGGATGCATTGATTCTGGCTCTAGACACAACAACATATCCCTTCGGTGGTTGAAAACTATTGCTCCCACAGCAAAAATTAAACCATTGAAAGGTGCTCCAGCAATCCTCGCTGACGGAAAGACAGAAATTCATCCAGCTGGACAGGTCACACTAGATGTCGTCATCGAAAATCGCCACTACAATGTCTCATTCGTTGTTTTTGCAGAACTTTCTGATGACTGTATCTTGGGCACAGACTTCATTAGATCAACGGGAATGGTACTCGACCTTACTAACGAGAAGGCTTATTTTCCAAAACAAATAGGGAAACAGGACAATTTCTTCTCGATTTCTCTACAACCAAGAGATGACAATGAACCAATTCTCAACTCGATGTGGAGAATAGCAACAGCTGATGGAACACAAGAGACTTTTAATGTCCTGAGTGATGAACAATTTGCTGAACTCGATGACCTGATCAACAGGCATAGTGCTGTTTTCCCAGGAAAAGCGGGCCTAACAAATGTGCGCGAACATAAACTAGAATTTCACACGACTCCGCAACCCTATGCCTCTAGATATGGACGCTCGTCTCCCGAAGCACGTCGTGAACTTACAAAAATGATTAGACAATTAGAGGCAGAAGACAAAATCGAGCCTTGCACTAGCGAATGGGGCGCACCAATGTACCTAAAACCTAAACCCGACGGATCGTGGCGAGTAATCTGTGACTATCGCAAATTAAACAAACAAATTAAAGCAGACAAGTATCCCATGCCGCGAATTGAAGAGGTAATGGAATTTTTGCATGGGAAACGTTTCGTGTCAACACTTACGGACAAAGCGGCTTTCACCAAATACCGCTACACCCCGATTCGCGTGATTTCACTAGTTTCACCTGCCATTTGGGGTCATTTAAATGGAAAGTGGTACCGTTCGGCTTAAAAAACTCGAGTGCCGAGTTCCAGAGGGTAATGTCCATCATACTAGGCCCGCTCATCGGAACAACATGTATGCTCTATATCGACGATATAGTCGTGGCAAGCCGTACATGGCAAGAACATAAAATGCATATAGGTCAGATCTTCGAGAAACTTGAAGCTAGATTTACGCTCAAGAAGTCCAAGTGCCATTTTTGTCTACCAATCATGACGATCCTGGGCTTCACCGTCAGCGCGAATGGTGTACACTTAAAGGGTAAACATGTAGACGCTCTTTCGAAATATCCTCGACCCACAAACAAGAAAGACTTACAAAGATACTTAGGCTTGTGTAACTATTTCCGTAAATTTGTGCGTGGATATGCCGATCTAGTCCGACCACTCAATAAACTCGTTAAGACCGATGCCAAATTTATTTGGACCGACGAACTCCACGCATCATTCGAGAAAGCAAAACTGGCGATACTGACCTCCGAAGCTCTTCAGCTGCCAGACTATGACCTCCCTTTCCAAATTGAATCGGATGCAAGCGATTTGGGTATTGGATCGGTGCTGACCCAAATTACAGACAAGGGTTGTGTTGTTATTGAGTTTTTCAGCCGCTCATTGACTGATGCAGAGCTAAAATATTCAGCATTTGAAAAGGAGGCTCTAGCGGCTGTTGAATCTATCGAAAGGTGGCGACACTTCGTCGAAGGGTCACGCTTTACGCTCGTCACAGACTGCTCAGCTCTAAAATGGGTGCTTACTAATGACAGTGAGAAAGGCCGTACTGCTAGGTGGGCCATCAGGCTTCAACAATACGATTTTGATGTGAAACACCGGGCAGGACGATTGAACACTGTAGCCGATGCACTGTCGCGCGCGCCGGTGCCATTGCTGCGTATTCGCCAGCAACCACGCTTGGAAATATCAAGCAAAGAAGAATTGGCCCAGCTGCAACAAGCTGACGAGAAGATTCGACGGATCAGAAAGATTCTAGAACGCCCTCAGCAAGCTGGACATGAACCAAGCAAATTTCTAGTGCATACTGTAAAGAACTATACCCTCAGAAACAACCTTGTTTACTACGTCGACCCCTCCGTAAAACGAAGAGGACGGATCGATGACAACCTTCGTCTTTATGTCCCAGAAAAGCTGATACACACGTTCATCCACCAGCAACATGACTTACCAGGAGCGGGACATCTCGGAGTACACAAGACGCTGGCGAGGATCAGAATGGTAGGCTACTGGCCAGGGGTATTTAGGGATACCAAAGCCTATGTAAAGTCTTGCCATCAATGTCAAACTGCGAAGCCGTCACAACAGCTGAAACAAGGAAAAATGAACTCGTTCATAGCTTCAGAACCATTCCAAGTGGTTGGCATAGATTTCTTGGGACCACTGCCAACGACGGCTGGAGGGAACCGGTACATACTGGTTTTGATTGACTTTTTCTCTAAGTGGGTCTGGATCGAACCGACAAGACACTGCACTGCGAAAACGGCGGCAAACAAATTCGTCCAACTGGTTGTGCAAGTCCATGGAGCCCCGCTCTATCTTGTGTCGGACAATGGACCGGCGTTTATCGCGGCTCTCTTTACTGAGGTACTCAAGAAATGTGGAACCATACACCGAAAAACCGCTCCATACCATCCACAGGCAAACCCAACAGAGAGGGCAAATCGCACAATCAAAGCCTGCTTGCGTGCCTTCGTGCAGAACAACAACACCTCATGGGGCCCTTTCCTGCCTAACATACAAATGGCACTTCGTCACACTCCCCATGATTCAACCGGTGACACTCCTTACTACATTATACACGGTAGGGATCCTTCAGACGAAGTAAGATTGGTGTGTCTACCACGTGAACAACCTAACCAGACTATTGAGGAATATCTTGAAACGCAGAGAGCAAAGTGGGAAGAAACTAGAGATCTCGTCAGGGCACATCTTGCTGAAGCTGCGAGAACATCTGCACAGAATTACAACCGAACACGCCGTGAAGTGCAAATGACTGTTGGCTCGTTGGTCAAACTCAGAACGCACATCATCTCGAACACTGACAAGGGTGTGAATAAAAAACTCTCTGCTGTCTACGAAGCACCTTACAGAGTCGTGGAAAAGAAGGGAGAGGTCACTTTTTTGGTGCGATCATTGGACACGCCGACTGTGGTCAAAGAAGCTGCTGTAGCAGATTTAGAACCATACTACCACCCTTTTACAGAATCTGCTGATGCTGAAGTTTTAGACAGATTACTGCTTGATGATCCTGAACATTTGGCGAACATTCCGTCGCACACACCTCAGCACAGCATACAACCACAACAGAATATGCGACCGCCCACACCTCGTTTTGACACACAAACTAAACTTGTTGACTGTAAACTGGACAAAGGTTCAAAACTGTGTGCGTACTCGGACACAGAATCAAGTGGAAGTGACGGCTCATACGTTGAAAGCGACTCTGACTGGGAAACTGAAGAGACTTCTGACTGGTTCGAGTGTACCCACACCGATGGCGACTAGGCCACAACGTACGAGAAGACTACCTATCCGCTACAGGGACGGTATATTAGGCAGAATCACTCACCCACAAAATGGATGCAAAAATGCTTGTTACCGAATATACGACGACCATACAATTGACTATGCTACACTCGAAGTCCACGACCCCCTGCCATTCGCTTCAGTAGCAAATTGGGAATGGACACAGACCCAGGTTAATTAAACTGTTTTGTATACCACTGGGCCTCACAAACTGTGTACGGCACTTTTGACAGGTTGGCCTATGGCCTGTAACTTGTTTGTAACTTTGGATAATCAACACCATGTAGCCTGCTATTCATTTGAGTCCAAGATATAACCTACTATTCATTGTTGACTTCTTATCTGTTAGAATTTAAACTGCTAAAATATTTCAATGCATATTAGTCTACAAATATGTTATAAGTTACATTTATCGATTATAGAATAGTATCCTGGTACAGAGGTCGGATTGGTAACTAAGAGGATGTTTTTTTTTTTGGATCTTGTGAAATTGCAATTGATGCGTGTGAACATTTAATTGGGTGACGTTTTCTCCTAGGCTGTTGTTTTGACGCTCTTGATAGGCTACTATCCCTTGGCAACTCTTTGTGTCTTGGCAGAGTATTTTGGACTCCACGCAGTACACACATCTGAGGCTGGTTAGTACATAGCTGTTACTGGCGAGAAGAAACTATTTGCCGAGAAAACTAAGCCGCATGCTGTTGTTCTGGTTCTTTCCATCAATGTCTTTTAAGCTTCTTATATGATTGAAACTCACCATTGCTTCAAGGGACTTACGCCGTGAAATTGATATCTTAACCTTAAATGTTGGATGAAACAAGCCTTTGTGTATATCGAGACTATCATAATTTCAAAACTGGATGATTTTTACCACGTGGCTTACTGTAATCGATTAATATGTATGGATTGTTTTTGTATTCTTTGTTGTAAGCAGGATCATTGTAACATTTTGTTTGGAACGGAAATTATTTGTCCGGAGGCCAAACTCTCGAGGTTGGGGAGCCTGTAATGGTGCTTGCGCCATTACTCACTCAGTGGGCCTTGCGTGGCTTGTTTTGGTTTTACCGGAAGTGGTAACAGGTGCAAGATATATGGATGTCATGATTGTAAACTAATTGTTTTGTCACAGAAGAATAAACCTGTCTGAAATAAGAATCCGACTACATCTGAGTTATGAAGAAGGCTAAGTCCTTCACAACGCTATTGGTCCGCCCACCAAGTTCACATTGTCGGACTTCATTGTCAGAAAATTGTATAATAATGATAATAATATAAAATACATAGCCAGAAGCAAACTTAAACGACTGGAAAAAGGAAGATTTTACAATTGGTCAAAACGTTCTTTCCATGAATTATAGCTGGGAGCCTCGACAACGTGACACGGAAAGTTCCAGGCATGTACAGCATGATGCGTTCCATACGTCAAGTCTCGCAAAGTGCTTCTGTAGTTTATATCTGTCCTCTGGTGGTAACAAGTAGGGGCAGCATGAAAGAAATTGCTAAGATCTTCACCTTCAAGGTTTCACACAATCTTAAAAACCTGCAACAAGTCTTCTGTGTTTCTGCTGTATACAAGGGTAGTGAGATTTACTTTCTCCAGTCTCTCTTCACAAGTAAGAGAAAGCAGTGATGGGAAGAGGCAAGTTGCTCGTCGTTGAATAGTTTCCAGGATGAAAATGTCCCTTTACCAGGTAAGGATTTCAAGCCCGGACAGCAAATTCAAGATAAAGGCGTACATAGACGGTGTAGGGTGCACGCAAACTTTCAAGATCTAAACACGAGAAGAGATTTAGCATTCCTGGCTGCCGCAAGACACTGAACACTAGATTTGCAATTGTCGGTTATAACAACTCTCAAGAGAAAAAAGATGTTAAAGAGGCCATGGCCCACCTAATATCTCTTGGTTGGAAACCAAGGAAAAAAGACGGTCAGTCGATGGCCAGGACTTGGTACATTGTTGTAGTCAGGATACATATTAATTATGCACCATTTAAAAAAGAAACACACTACTAAAAGTAGTTTAAGCAAATGGTAATATTGGTAGCAAAAGTACTAACCCTAAACGAGCCCCTGTTTATCTGGTGAGTTAGAGTGAACAGTAAAAGGGAGTATTAATTATGAGTGGCGGGGCTGAGTACCACTTCCCATATATGCCCCCCCCCCCCCACCCCCTCGAGAAGGGATGGTTAAATTAGTGTTACTGAAATTATAAAAGGATAAGTATCTCGAGTAACTCAAGAAGTAGAGTATTTGAATAATATATGTTAATGGTTTATAACTTTCTGTTTAGTAATACAAATGTCAATAAAAGGGTTAGCAGTTAGTTTTACACCTGGACCTAAAGGGTGAAAAAACAAGATTTACAATAAAAAATGCCATACCTTAGTCATATTAAATTATAGGAAACACTTTTATCACTTCCAAGAATGTTTCGACAACAGTTCACTTAAGTTTTCGAGGAAGAAAACACCGTTCTTCTTCTTCAGAAGACCACAGCACAGCAGAGAACCTTCGTTCGATGTACGATTACTCCATGTTGCACTTTAAATTTTTGCGCACGTGCTGCCGACCACTGATGTCTGTTATTGGATAAAGGGCTGTTGGACGACTGCTGTCAACTTCCACTAGTTTGGCGATCAGAAGCAGTGGAACAAAGTCTGGTCGTGAGAAAAGGGCCAGTACGGTTCACGAGAGGCACTTATCGACGAAAAAATCTTTTAATTGCGAGGGATTCAAGTGCCCGGAGGTGTGCTCCTTGTTTGGTGTTGGAGCGGAGGAGCACGTTTGTAGTGCCTACAAAGTTGTCGATTATGTATCAAGTTATAACCGAGGTGAAGACCTTCCAGGCTTTCCTTGGGGACAGGACGCATGAGGAGATATGCCATAAAATCAGTCCCAGACTTTTATCAAGGTGATCGGTTATTAAGGAGGAATTCCCTTTAAACGGTTTGACCTTCTGATGGTAGTCGTTACATCACAACTCCAACACCGGTAAGAGGAGTCGACTAGAAAACTCGAGCGATATTTTTAATCGAAAGATTTGCTCTCTCTGAATAGCAATTTTGTCGGGTGTTCTTGGTGTAACACGAGTGTACTGTACTATTTTAATAGAACTCCTGTAGTCTTCTGGCCTTGTACGTGAGTGCCCCATCACTAACGAACCCGGATAGATATTGACCTGTTTTATTCTTATAGCATTTTTTTCCCCTGTTGGGATGAATGACCTATTTGGTAAGACGTGGGAAAAGCAATGGCGTCAACTATCAACAAGTATCACATCAACTATCACAAGTAACATGCTGCCCCATCTTGGGATTACTCCCTGCTGATCATGCATTCATCCACCGACCACATACCCATTCTAGGAATGAATAGGTGATCTTATAATGGTGGATGGCTACCAGGATGCAACTTTGTACACAGACATACATCACAGCTAGGAAGGGGTTTTACCTATAAGATTAGGTCCGACTAGCGCAACCGTAGTGAGCATATGCTGCAGCCTATCGTATGAAGCATGTTGACATCCAACACCTCATTGACCTCCCCACCATGGGAATATTCATTGGTGCCCCCTTTTTCCAGTATTTTGATGTCCCATTGCAACCACGGAAGCCAGTTCATGTTGGCGTATTCAACGATGGGCCTGAAAATACTTTTACAGAGGAGGCAAAAGGAATCTGCTTCAAGTTTAGGAAAGCTACGCCCAACCAATCCGATGACCTAAAAGGCTGTAGCAGCTACTGTGGCTCACCATTTTGAGACACCGATGTTGTCAGCCACCGAGGTCATTCTCTTCAGCCACAGTTCTCAACAGTTTACTACCTTTAATGTAGTACAGGTGCCTTGGGTTGTTGTGAGCAACATTTAAAACATGGCACTTTGCAGGGTTAAGCTGAAGTTACAGATCTTTACAATTACTCGCTCCAGTATATGGACATCTCTTTGGAGTTCATTGTACTAAATGAGTGAAAGGCACTGGGCTGTAAAGCTTGACGTCATCACAAATTTGGGTGAATTAGAGGAAATGCCAGCCGTGATGTTGCTAGTGTAAAGGCAAAAATCTAGGGACCCACAATGGTACCCTGCGCAACACCAACAACAATATCCTTCTATTCACAGTAACAGCCTTCAACAACAACACGTTGCCTACGACCGGTGAAGAAGGCCGAGATAAAGTTAATAACTTCAGGTAGCAGACCAATATTAAGGAGTACGGAGTTAAGAGTATTGTAATCCAGACTGCCAAAAGCATTGCGGATCTCGGTGTAGATGATGTCTACAGGCATACCCTTGTGGATAAAAGTCGTCCATTCATCTTTGGCGTCAAGGAGGTTCGTGGCACAAGACCTTCCTTTGTCAAAACCATACTGGTCACTATCTGAGAATCCACTGTTCCTCTTGGATTCCTCTTGCTGTCTTGGAGTATGGATTTGCACTTCTCCATTTTATGTTTCCAAAGAGAAGCAGTAAAACTGTTCCGGAAGAATGAAAAACTTCGAAGGAATCCGCAGTCTTTTTAGCCTTGTAGACTTTCTACAAGTGGTTTTCTGTTTAAGGGGCTTCCCCATCGGTTGAACAGAGCCTTGCAAAGTCAGGGGCCTATCTTTCACTGTGTTGTAGGCATCGTCGATATTTTGGAGTGCGTCTGCTCACACATTCAGTTGCTGGATATGTGACGTGGTTGGAGTGTGATGTTCAGCCTTGAGCATAGAAGAAAGAGTTGTGTAGTCTCCTCCATTAGGGATGCCGAATGGGTCCCCTCTCCCCTTGCTTGACGTATGCCACGTCTATCGTGTTGTCAGCGATCACCGTTACTGATGTGCCTTTCAGGATATCGCCCCAGTTCTGGATTGCCAGTCGAATCGCTCGCAGTTCCAGTACATTTACGTGAAGACTGAACTCTTCCTCTGACCAATTCCCTGATGTCCATGTGTGCTCCCCATCCCAACGTCGAGGCGTCCGAGAAGAGCAGTTTGTCAGGGATCGGTTCGTGTATCGGCACACCTGTCTCCAGGTTTTCCCTGTTCATCCACCACTGCACGTTCCACCTAGGAGTGTTGAGAAGGTGGGGTTCAGTCTAGTGTTGGGTGGTACCAGACATTTTTCAGACGTTGGCAGTACTAAGCTGGTACTCGGTTTTCTCCAGTACTTATGAATCGGGCGGTATCTGGAACCCGGTACTCGGTTTTCTCCAGTACTTATGAATCGGGTGGTATCTGGAACCCGGTACTCGGTTTTCTCCAGTACTTATGAATCAGGCGGTATCTAGCATTATATTGCTGTGGTGCATACACCCAATTTTTAAGTAATACATTTTATTGAATAATGTGTTTTGTTGATATAGTTTAAATGGAAAAAATCTATTGATTCCCCCCCCCCCATTTAAGCTTAATTAAAGACGACATATTTAATAAAAATAATAATATAAATAAAACATCTAAAGTTTGCAGTTTGCTATCAAGTAGAAATTCAAATACAAACAAACACTGGTTGTGTGACGTTGCTAAAGTGTCGTCACTTATCACAACACAGTTCATTAATTCCCTCACGTCTGACATGTAAAAATACTTACGGTTTATTACAGTCTTGGTACGATAGTACAGCTTGCCAGTGGCATACACAAATGTTATCGCTGTTAACTCTGCTCTTGTCCTACACTAACCTACAACTCGTTTGCTCGCACTGCCCTCTGTCCACTGTTGTCAGACCACCAATATCCCGTTATCCGCAAGGTGCACTCATCATCCACGCGATGGTCGCTCGCTATTGCCAGGCATGATCAGTGCTCCATTACACTCACCCCCCCCCCCCTTTTTTTTTGAAAATTTCAATCCCCATCTCCCAGATGACTTCTTAGACGCCAAAGAGCTCCCAAAAACGCAACCCGAATGATCCATAGGTTTGACTCCCCCGCTACTCCTAGCAAGCCAAACTCTTAAAAAACCTGAGCGGCTGGCCAACCGACAGGAGGATTCCCCTTTTTAAGACTTCTGGAGCACGAGGCTTTTTATGCCAATAGACCATCCCACTACCACACCCTATTGCCAGAAGGCAGGGCCGACGGAGCGGTACGGCTGGTACGGCCATAGCCGTACCAGTTTTAGGCACATAATTGAAAAAAAAGGTAATTATCTAGAATAACTACTTTGCAAGCTAGCGATTTAATTCACCTACCCATCGATTCTTTTTGTCGTAAAACGTGCGAAAATCATAACAAAAACGTGCGCAAACCCTTATTTATTTAAAAAAAAATTATTAAACGCGTTAAAACGCTACTCACAACAAGCTAGAAGCGGCCGCCATTCAACGCGATGATACCACAACATAGAAAACCTGATTTCGACCACAACATCAGCAAACGAAAATTACCTTGATTTGCGACGCGATGCAATAGCTGAAGAGACAAGAATTTTATATTTACAATTTATTTTTATACCAATATTTCTTTACAGTATGAAACGCTGTTCGCAGGAGCGCGCTTCTCTCACTCTTATTATATACATAAAAAATTTGTGTAATCAGTCGAAATAGTGTGACGCAAGCATTTGTGAAACAAAGAACAAATTATATCACTTCTTAGTTTCACAAATGCTTGCGTCATACTTTTTCTGATTACACCAATTCTCAATGTATATAATAATGCGCGCCACTGCGGACTTTGATTCCGGCCACAAATATCATAGTCTGCCTGAGAAAAGAGATAATTTCCGTTTGTTAATGTTGTGGTCGAAATCAGGTTTTCTATGTTGCGGTATCATCGCGTTGAATGGCGGCTGCTTCTAGCTTATTGTGAGTAGCATTTTAACGGGTTTTAATAATTTTTTTTTTTTAATAAATAGCGTTTGCGCACGTTTTTGTTATGGTTTTCAGACGTAAGGACTCGATAGGTAGGTGAATTAAGTCGCTAGCTTGCAAAGTAGTTATTCTAGATAATTACTGCAACTACCGCTAGAGGTCCGCGTAGGACGGGAACAGGTGAGACGGTATATCTAGTTAACTTTCTAATCTATGACCATACTGACTGCCACGGTATGTCATTATGTCTTAGCGGTAAGACTTCGGCCTTTAGTCCCAAAGGTCAAGGGTTCAATTCCCCCCTCTGGTAATCTAACGTTTTAAGTCCAAAAAAAGGTAATGGAAATACGTTTGCATCAGTAATTATTTAACACTTAATCAAGCAAATTTGTTTATTCTTAAAATTCAGATAGTTTTTAAGACACATCGAATTAATGTGGTTTTGCTAAGAAAGAGAGCTCGAGCAGATCTAGTCGAGCCACATCTCAAAAACTAGACACATTTGTTCAGTTATGATCCGACGAAATTAAAGTGCAAGTGTAGGCGAGTTGCAGGTTAGGTCAAAAGACTGGGAATTTCGTAGATTTAGTATTTCGTAATTTCTAATCTCTTAACGAGGTCTTTCAACATGAAACCGTCGTCCATAGTACACGGACTAATGATGACGTAAGCATAAAGGTGTGCGCTAATAAGAAAAATTTGTAATGAACAACGTGTAACTGTTTAATTTGGCGCATCAGCTCTTCAATATTGCGGTCGGTTCGAGACTATACTTAGACATCGAAGTAGCGCCACTCTTATCGCGAAGACAATACAAAGTGAGTCCTCACTTGCCTTTGGCAGGAATCTGGATGGTACACTGAATTTTGTGCAGGAATCTGGACGGTACATTGAATTTCACTGCGCGCATAGACTTCATTGTTAATTATTGTGCCAGACTCGCTGCTTTTCGGGTGCGGTATACAGCATTTTATCATGCTTGTTTGTGATGTTTGTTATTGAACAAGTGAGCAAAGCGAACGATGTCCTGTTTTTACGGTGGCGGACTGGCCACGGAAACATATTATTCTCCCTCTCCTCTCAGATTTTATTTTTGAATCCGTAACAAGTAGGCTATGGGTGTGATAGTAGTTTCACCCACAGATTTAAAATTACAAACAATAATAACAAAAAAGATCAGCTCTTTAATTTGTTAAGATATTTCAGAGCTGCTTCGTCTTAGACTGTCGAGTTTTATAAAATGCTACAAATAAGTACTTTGTATTGAGTAGACCTACATGTAGCATTTCATACAGTTTTTCGATCTCTATGTAAATCTTTCTCGAAAACAGGGTTCGAGTTAGACGAAAACATTCCTCTCGCCTCTTATGTTAGTTTTGGGCGATGGTACAAATTTACGAGGGTTAAAGAGTGGGCCCATTCCAAAATGGCTACATCCACTGACGAAACACTCCAATCGACACTAATGTTTACTTCTCCATTTTTAGATGTTGTAGACTAACTGATATTTCATTTGCGTTTTAACTACTACTGCATTGGTCAGGCCCCTTTTCCCCTTTGCTGCGCCGCCTTTGTTTTAGTTGCCTGTTTTATTCCCAGGCTCCTTTGTTTTATTTCCAATTTCTCCGGATGTCGCTGCATCCGAAACATGCTCTGCAGCAGTGTCATTTGTATCATGTAGACTCAGGTTTGATTCGGTACCTGGAAGGCAGCAACTGACTCCATTTCAGCACTCCTTGAAAATTCTTTGAACAACAATTTCATCAGAACCATCATAGAGGTTTAAAAATTTCATTCTGTCATCCAAGTTTGCGATTGAATCAATCGTTTTCTCTAGGAAACCTTCTCCTCTCACTTGCCTTTGGCGTTGAATTCATCGTAGTCAGTTAGCTCACCATTACGTTGAAAGGTGGTGTTATATCCCTCGTAGCCAAAAATCATCACCACCTTCCTTATTTCACTAGTATGCAAGACGAAAGAGTGTTACACGTGTTTACAAAGGTTTATAACCTTTAATGCTCGGAGGTATCTGTAAAGAGCTTGGTTACAGCACAAGAGGAGAGACTAAGGAAAGCAAACCTAAGTATGTAGAGTATTACGAAGTGTAACTAATACACAATTATGAATTTGTTAACCGTGACAGTTTCTTGGAACGAGCCTAACTCGTTTCGCCAACTGGGCAGAAATACACCCTTTAAAACAATCTAATGGGGGCAACTGTGTGGGTACGGAAAAATGTTAGTGGGCCATTGCGCACCCTTGCCCTCCTGTAGCAACACCATTGTGTCAAACCGATTACTAATGTTATCTTGTCAAATTCTTCACCGCTATAATCTTAAGAACCAATATTCTACACCCGTGAAGCTTAAATAATTCATCAATTTAGACAAATATTGGTCTTAATGTATATTGATTATTTGCAAGTGGCTAAACCTAGAATCACTGAGGCAGCTGACGCATTTGTACTTTTCAGTATTTACCATAAGCAATTAGAAATAGGTTTTCATGATCGGCGACTGATCGGCAACTTTCTTGTGCGATTGCTATGGCTCACGCTCTCGGCCCGCGAAATATTGGTTTGCCAAGAACGGTTCGGTACACCCTTAATGAACTTATTCACTTATATAAACTCCACTATTCCTTCCTGTTTACATACTTTTTCAATTATGTAATAAAATGAAAGGTTAAAGAAAAAACGATTTTTCATCCCAAAAATGCTGATGCTAACGCAACAGCAAAAATTGTATTGGTGACTGGGTATTTATTTTTACCTTTATTTCTATTGAAAGTTGCTAGCCTAGCATTGTACAGTTTGTTGGCGTTATCAACTGTGTATTACCCTACTACTACTATTCCAAGGTCTTTGGTATTACCCAAGCCACCTTGAGTATGCATGTGGAGCCTGGAACTGCTACAGGAAGTGTGACATTGCTGACCTTGAGGCTGTACAACGTCGTGCTGCAAGAACTGTGAGTAACCGTTGGGGTCAGGATGTGTGTGTTACAAATTTACTGAAGGATCTCAACTGGCCATCCTTGGAGACACACAGGAGGGAGCACAGACTGTTGCTCTACTACAAGATCAGGAAGGGCCTCACGGTTCTGGATGAGAATGAGTTTATTTTCGAACCTCATTTTTTGGGGAAAAATGACCATCTGCAAAAAATGGGCTCTATCAATGTAAAAGAGACGGTTTTCATCATTCCTTCTTTCCATGCTCTGTTCCACGCTTCCGGACCATGTTGCATGTTGTGTTAGTGAGGCGGCGTTTAGGGCTGATATGGTGAGAGGGAGGAAGCAAGTTACGTGCGTGTCGCATGTGTAAATTCTGACCTTTGATCATTGTTGTTTTTCTTTTGGATATTGCAATGGAACCTCCGGGTGGGGCAATTAAACACACATTAAACCACATTATAAACCAAAGTCTCATAGCAGAAATGAAGCAACGACGACCTCCCGAAAGGAGAACCCCTACAATGAAAACGGTCAAGTGTGTCAATTCTTTGGCTAGAAGTTGAAACTGGTACGTTGTTGCTTTGAAAAGAAGTTGAATTTGGCACATTGTTGCCTCGAATAA
>JAHWFP010137979.1:74775-99705 GCA_023313725.1 Lithobius niger | reverse complement strand
GAAGCACGAAACCATGGGCGAAGCAAAACCCCGGGCGAAGCAGAAAGGCCCTGTATGACTATTGCCTTCTTTGACCCCTAAGCATACGATTACCCATTATCTGAACCACAACATCCCAAACAACAACCAAGCTCAGTCAACGTTCAGGCAACAGGGATAAATGACGTCACAAGCCAAAGCGATAAACAGGGAGATGGGCAGTGCGTCTGTGTGGGTAACTGGATAGGAAGGGAGGAGACGGGAGGGTAAGGGCAGGGAGATGATGGGTTGAAAGGGGTGGGAGAAAATGTGAGGAAAGGGAAACTTACAGAAAAATACCCAGTCGCAGTTAATGTTCACGCAACACCGACCGAAAACTGGGAAACAACCACGGGCCAAACCATATCGCGGGCGAAAGAAAACCCCGGGCGAAGCCGGGTACGATGCTAGTTGGTAATAAATCTCAAAACTTGTGAATAAAATTAATTATAATTTGAAATCATGCTGTTGAATGTGGCACAAATTACTCAAAGTACATATTGTTTCTGGTCGCATTTGTAATTTGATGTCCAGAAAGGACATTAAAAGTACTAAATCAGGGTTTTTTTTAATTGGTAGTAAAAGGAATTAAAAAAATAAGTTGCATTATGAATATCACTCGTCATTTTTGTTAGTCACAGAAAAAGCTTAAGAATCTAAGACTAGGGGCATTAGATTTACCAGAATTCCGAAGGTATTGTATGGGACTGATGTGTTTGGATTATAACCCAAAGAAACATACTATTCTATTAATAGTCAAGCGCCCAATTGCTGCCGATCCCCAGTATAGCCGATCATTTTTCCCACTTGAATACGTAGAAGCCTGCTCTCTAATTATGATCGGGTCTCTATTGTTCTTAACAATGCAGAAAGCATTTGCGTGATAGTATTTTAATGTCTGATACACGTTTTATTGGGATAAACTTATTTTTAACGAAGCATAAATTGTAGAAATTATGTAATGTTATGTAATGGCCAGGTCCCCAATTGCAGCTGAGCTCTGATAGTGACCGGGTCAGAATGTTTCTTTGAAACAAAAGTAATTCCACTTTTTACTCATACAAGAACTTTGCCATTTAACATGCGTGTCACAGTCAGTACACTTGTGCTGGTAAACTAGTTATTTTACCTGCTGTCTTGATATCAAGGGCATTCAGTGTTTGCGTGACCGATAAATGCAAAGGAAATGACCTCCAATGCCCGATTAGCATTAGTTCAGTTTGTTTTCTTTTTTTGCACGTTAATCAATGAAAATAAAATTGACAGGTACAAATTGTTTAACTTATTCTGTCTATATTTATCTTACTCGTGTCTTATTTGTCTGTAAGATTTCGATTTATGATGCTTGACTACTACTGATAAACTGGTGCGGCATAGAAACGATAGCAATACTTTATCAGTTACTTCAGAACAACCTTCACAAAATCAAACGAGTCAACAGGACAAACATGCTGATATTGAACTTCTAGTACTTATCGTCAAGTACTTTACTAACAGACTGGTAGTGCTCCCACAATGTTCCAGGAACCGGCAGACATTATCTGTACAACGTGGAGTTATCTGAAGTGTAGCAAATTTACATATTACAAGCAAAATCGACTATAAAGTGATAGGCCTAGTAAAACTTGTTAAATTTAGATCGCAGTTTGAGTATTGCCGCCGATTTATCTATGTTGTGATTATACAACATCTGAAACAATCGGTGCGTTGTCAAAAGACATCTATCTCTTGGGTAAGGCAGGCCATTAGACCACTATCGGGGCACCTTGTGATAAGTTTAAAAAAAAAGGCACATTTCATGTTACACAATAATGCTGACAACATTAAAATGTTTTGTACTTGGAAGTGGTGGTTCAGATCTCTACAAATAATTGAATATCTGAAAAGGAAGGATTTTGTTTAGTCTTTTAAGACATCCTGGAAGTACACTGGAGCTCTATTGATATTAGTCAATGTGAACTTGTGATTAATAATAGCTACCAACAGTCCTAATTTAGGAACACATTTCCGACTGGACTAAGCAGTTTAGCAGTTTATAAACTGGTGATGAGGAGGGTATTGTTTGTAAAGTTATCTAACTGGTTCAGAGGTGGACTGGCCCAGATCCCAGGGTTCCAATCATCCAACTTCAGCTTCCCAATCCTTAAATAAAAAAAAAATAGTCTGTAAAAAATACTGATTTTGCCAAGTTGTATAATCGTTCAAATCTAAATTGAATTCTAAAACCATCAGTACAGTATCAGAGTAATTGTTTGCAGGCAGATGTATTATATCGTTCTCACTAAACTTTTTATTTTACCACCGTCAGGCTATACAGTAACCATACTGCCACGCCCATGTGACGCGACGCCACTTATTCAAGACTGCTGTTAAAAGTGTGGGGCTGCTAACGTAACTAGGCTTCGTTTGCCTGGGTAGCTGAACACGTAATGTGACGTCACATAATTTGTTGATTCAATCCAAGTAGCTCACGTTTTTGAAAGCTGGCAAAAAAATCTAAGTTGATTTTTGCACAGACAACTTTGAACTTTACCAATTTAATGCTTTCGTGTGTACATTCTTGAGAATATCAAACCTCAAGTAGCGACTGTGTGTGAGTGCTTGTTAGCACTGGTTGTCATAAAGTTGTTGGGCAGGGAACTTGGGAAGTGAAGCAACCAGGAATCGCTATAAAAAACTGGAAGCCAAAAAATCCAAACCACGTTCGGTAAGGAGCCTATGACTGAGTATGAAGTGTTACCCCCCCCCCCCCCCTCCCACCGGTCGCCCCTGGGGGTCCGCGACGTGCCTTTTGGCTGCCAGTCTTGCTTTGAACTGGTTACTGTCGTTAAAGTTAGATTGCTTAAAAAGAACATTTTGCCGGCCGCCAGCCAGGCCGGCTAAAAATAGTTTCTTTTTACCTAAAATATACTTAACCTGATAATTTTAGCATTACATTGTCCAATATGATGTTCCCCTGAAGGTTTCTTCCGGTGTGCAGGCGCCTGCTTGCATATCCCACTGCGCATGTGCGGCGCAGTCCTCCCTTATAAAAGCGAGAGCGTGGACGCTTTTTGGCATTCATTTTACTCTCAATTTGTCAGGCTGTGACTCGAGAGGGGAGGTAGGGCGGGAGCTAGGTTAAGTATGTTTTAGGCAAAAAGAAACCATTTTTAGCCAGCCTGGCTAGGGGCCGGCAAAATGTTCTTTCTTTATTGCCAAAACATATTAACCTGATAATTTTAGCATTATCAGTTGACCTCGTCAAAATTGGTGGCGGTCACCGCCTTGACGGGCGCCCTGGGATGCAAGCAGGCTTAGCCCCCAAATTTGTTATCTGGAAGAGAAAAAATTGCACTTTATTCCGAACATTTTGAAACAGGAATCTCTTTGGATCTCTTCGTACGAGTTGGTGGTCCTGAAAAGGACCGTTGTTTAAGGTCTTGCTTCCTTCCTTCATGGATGGCTTTCTTCTGCTTCGTCCTGAGGGCTTAAGTGGGCTTGACCACGATTCTGGCTGCGATGATTAGTCCCAGCCGGTGTAGTCCTGTTTCTTCCCTTGACATGTCCCTCAGGTAGTGGGAGGTGAAGGTTGATTGATGACGCCAGGATGCTGCTGCCAGGATTTCTTCGATCGGGGTGGCGTTGTGGTGGGCCCATGATGTGGAGATCGCTCTAACCTCAAGTGCCCCAACTCTCATGCTCTTGTTCATGTTTTGTTTGTCGTAAGCTGCTTCAATTGTTTTCTTGATCCAACGGGATACTATGGCGGTTGAAGTTTCAACTGGGAGGAATATATGATTTCTGCCTCTGCGGATGTCCTCATGTTGTGTGCGGGCTAGGTAAAAACGTAGTCCTCTAACTGGACAGAGGGGACGGTCTGGTTCGTTGCCTACAATGCTGGATAAGGCTGGAAACGTAATTGGTTTTAATGGTTCAGAGGGTTTTTGAGTTTTTGCTCTGAAAGATGCTCTTGGATGTAGCGTTACTGAGGAGAAGTTTCGACCGAAGATGCAGTGGCTGGGTCTGTTGAAAGGGCTTGAATTTCCGAACATCGTAGACTGGCTGCCAGGGTTACAAGGAAGACAGTTTTCCGGGTCATGAGATGAAGAGAGCTGTCCGCTGTTCTGCATTGGTTCGTATGGTTCTTCTATTAAGGACTGTAAGACGAGGGATAGGTTCCAGTCGGTTACGGTCCGTCTGGTTGTTGGACGCTCGTTTTCAAAGGATCGTAGTAATGCTGAGATCGGTAGTCGTCTAGTAATTTGGTTTTGTTTGCTGCTTTGAAGACTAAATTAAGGGCGGAGCGGTAGACCAGGATTGTTGAGCCCTTTAGTTTGTCAATGTTGAATAAGTTGGTGAAGAATTTATGGAGGTCGGGCAAGGGGGGGGGGTTGATTGGATTAATGTGTTTTGTGATACACCAACAAATCCATTTGGACCAGTGGCTAACGTACATGCGGTTGGTGGAATCTCTTGTTGCTTTAGAGGCGATACGTTCGGCTTCCACTTGGTGAATTCCAGCCTTCTTTAGGAGTTTGACGATAGTAGCTACCCATGTAAGTTGAGGTTTGCAAAGTTTGGGTGTAGTTTTATTCCTTTCTGTTGTGACAGAAGATCTGGTAGAAGGGGTAGACTTCTTGGAGTGTCGACGACTAGGTCTAGCAGGAGAGGAAACCAGGCTGCCGATGGCCAGAGGGGGACTATTAGGAGAAATGGGCTCTGGCTTTTTTCTATTTTTTGAAGAGCTTGCGGAAGTAGTTTGAACCGAGGGAAGAGGTAGGCAAACAGGTTGTGCCATGGAAACTTCAGGGCGCCTACACCTATTGCTCCTTTGTCCGGGATCGAACTGATGTAATGGGGAAGTCTGGGATTGTGCTTCATGGCGAACAGGTCCACCATCGGAGTGCCCCAGATGCTGAAGAGAGATTCGCAGATGGATTTCTTGAGGCACCATTCGCCCGTCGGAGGATTCCGGCATGAGAGAGAGAGAGTCGGCAATCACATTTCTGTTGCCTGGAATGTGAAGTGGCAGTAGGGTGATGTTGTTCGGAATACAAAGGTTGAAAATTTGGGAAGTTACGGTGTGAAGGGGTCTTGATTTTGTTCCACCCTCCTTTCTGATGTAAGCCAGGGCTGTTATGTAGTCGGCTTGGACCTGGATCACCTTGTTTTGGATTAGTGGGAGGAAGTGTCGAAGGGCTAGCGGGATTGCCCGAAGCTCGAGAATGTCGATGTGGTCTTTGCAGGATGTTGGCCAAAGACCCAAAACTTCCAGGTTGTTTAGGTGTGCGCCCAAACCGGTTTTGGATGCATCTGTGAAGATGAGATCGAGGGGTGGTTCGTGGAGGGAAAGTGTCTTCGAGAGGTTCGTGATATCGGACCACCATAGGAGAGTTTCGAAGGGGAAGTTGCTGTTGATCGGACCTGGCTTGTCGGGGTATGTTTGGTTGATGACCAGTGTATATGCAGTGATGGTGAAGGGGCCTAGCCATCCAGCTACTGTAGGGAACGAGGTTCGCCATTACGTCCATCTTTTCTATGAGGGATAGGGATGTGCGATACTCGAAAAATTCGAGCCGAGCCGAGTATAAAACTTGTACTCGAACTCGGCTCGCTGCTCGCGTCCATACTCGAAAAACTCGAATCCGGCGAAAATGCCATAACTTCGTCAATTTTTGGCCGATTTTGACATTCCAATATACCAAATCGATCGTCTCGATGAGAGTTTTCCAGTGGTGCAGATTAAAAGTCAATAACTGAAACCATTTTCAAGTTACATCCTTAAAACTAGAAAACCATGACCCACACAGTCAACAAAGCACTATTTTTGTTCCTATTATCCTAACAAATTAAAGGGAAACTTGCAAACAAAATATTTCCATCAAATACTCGAACTCGGCTCGATACTCGATTCTTCTGTTTCAAACTCGGCTCGGCTCGACTCGAATTAAAATTTTTCTACTCGCACATCCCTAATGAGGGAGTTTAATTCCCTGGGAGTGAAATTGGCTTGTTTGCGAAAGAGACGGATGTGTTGAAGGAGGTCCTCGATGCGGTCCGGTGAGGGCGAGCTCCTTGCCGATAGTAGATCGAAAGAAGCTCCGCGGAACGTGAATGTTTCTGCAGGTGAAAGGCGTGACTTTGTGTAGTTTACTCCGAAGCCCAGATAGTTTAGTAGGGAGATGGTCTTGTCTCTGTTGAGCTCCAGAGTGTGGGGGTCCGGGTTGTTGAGGGCCCAGTCGTCTAGATTTGCACTGGCTTGGATTTGATGTTGATGAAGTTTTCCCTAGATTGGTTTTAACATCATTGTGAAGATCCTGGGAGCGGCATTCAATCTGAAGGGAGGGCAGCAGAATTCGTAGACCTTTCGGTCGTAAATGAAGAGATGGGTGATAGCTGGATGAAGGGGAACGTGAAGGTAAGCGTCTTCCAGGTTGATTGTGACTGTTCAGTCGTTTTGTTTGAACGAAAGGTGCAGGAACTCGAGGGTTTCCATCTTGAAGTGATCGTTGTAAATGTACTTGTTGAGAGGTTTCATGTTGAAAATCAGACGAGAGCCTCCTGACTTCTTTGGTCGGGTGAAAATGGAGCTGTAAAAGCCCGGACCCGGTTTGTGGCATTCCTTGATTGCTTCCTTGCGAAGGAGTTCTGAGACTAAGAACGAAATGGACTCTGTGGGTGGTGGGGAGAACTTCCACGGAGGGGAGGTTTTTAGAGGTGGTTGAACTAGGAGTGCCGGCTGAAAGCCATGTTTGATGATTGAAAGGACGTCCGTGTTGTGGTTCAGTTCCTGCCAGGCTGGGAAGAAGTGGCTGAGTCTTGCGCCAACTGGAAGGCAGGAGAGGCGGGAGGCGTCATTATTGGTTCTTGCAAAAGGAACTCCTGCCCCTGGCTAGGAGTGACGGCTTCGGTGGTCGGGAGTTGCAGCTCGCTTTTGTTGGTTCCTTTGACCCAGACGGGAGCGGACAGGGTCGGACCGAAAGGGCTGTTGGTTTCTCCACTGAAAGGATGTGTTTTCATACATGCGGACCGGGGGCGCTGTAGAAGCGTCCTTGTTCCATTCGTCCAGCGGAGGGCGAGGATTAGATTGTCTGTTCTTCTGAAAAGGGCGGTTGGACGGAGGATTTTGTCTTTACGGTTTGGGTTTTCTTGAAATGTCCAAATGTGGGGCAAGAGTCGGGATGAGGCCACGGAATAGGGTGTCAGACTCATGAATTGCTTGGTTGCGGAGACGGTGACGAGTGGAGACGTTGAGGTTGTTAGCGGACGAAAGGGCCATCTTCCGAAGGAGGAGGGTGTTGTTAAAGAGGGCTCTGGTTGCCCAGTTTAAGGAGTGGTAAGTTGCGAAGCTTGCTTTCTGAAAGAGCTGCGAGATTAGAGATGAAAGGTTGCATATCTCTTCTGGACTTGCGTCCGCAGAGAGTTTCTCGCACAGGGCGTTGACCGCAGTGTTGAGAACGTCAGCCTGGGAGGCCGCCCGAAGGCTTAGTCGGAGACATTTGTCGTTTTCGAATAGAACAAAGGTTGAGATTTCAGCTTTTGTTTAGGGATGGAGAGAGCGGAGCTGAAGTCCATCTTGATTTCGCTGCACAGGAATTCGCATTCGGAATAAGTATCAAAATTGCTTGGTTTTGCGGTGCCATCGCCGAAAGGACAAAAGAAGCTGTTTTCACAGTCTGGTCGTGGAGCAGGTGGTTCCTTGTCTAGGATGAGTGAGTCACCCTTGCCGAGGAGGGAGCCTTTATTGCGTAGGAGGCACGTCAGAAGGGTTGTTGATTGGCTGAGAAGGTTAGGTGGTTTGTCGTTCTTGTTCCGAAGGGCAAAACCGAACACTGTTTTTAACCTCGGTTAATGACTGGTGCGTCCGCAGATTGCGATGGTTTAAAAAGAAAACAGTCTGGCACCGTTTCCTCGACAGTCTTGAGAAGTGCAGCAAGAGGTAGTGTCGGGTCTTCGGTTGAGTCGTCCGGGAAGTGAATTCGTCTTTCGGACGGAGGGAAGGACTGGGCCGCCGGTGGTGGCAGTGGTGCCGGCAGCGGAGGGCCTTGCGATGTGGGCGGAATGGTGCTTCTTCGTTTCTTCAAAGCGCCTGAAGGGGAAGAAGCGGAACGTTTGTGGCTTTCATGGCTCGACGTTGAGGCGACCCAATCTTGAGTGCTGGCGTGACGAACAGAAGATGTGCATGATGGTGGTGGCATCGGGTTGTCTTGCATCGTACGAACAGCATTGTGGATGATGTCATGCACTTCGCTGCGTGTGACGCTGCGGCCCCGACGTGAAGAGTTGGATGAGAGGTCCAAGGGAGAATTCCGGGCGGGTGAAAGAGCCGTGGCAGCTCTACGGAGATTTCTTTTGGCTTCACGGTAATTGTCCTTCGCAAGTTGTAAATTATGACAAAGGGAAGAGAGATCCATGGGTTCGGTAGGAGGAGTCTGTTGACCAGCCTGGAGAGGAGACTCCGAAGGAGCGGTCCCATCACCGAAGGCAACCCCGGTGAAAGGCACAGGGATGATCGGGCTCGTGGTGGCGAGGTCGAGAGCGGAGACCCAGCGGTCGCCAAGAGCGAAGGGAGCAAGAGCACGAGGGAGAGCGGCAGATAAAGCGGGAGCGTCGGAAGCGGCTGCCATCTTCGGTAATCCAAATTCCGTGCGAAAGGCGGGGAACTTCAGCACGAGGTGACTTAAGACACCTCTGGAGGAAAATGAATGCCGAAAGTGTCGAGGCTCTCGCTTTTATAAGGGAGGACTGGGCCGCACATGCGCAGTGGGATATGCAAGTAGGCGCCTGCGCACGGAAGAAACCTCCAGGGGAACATCACATTGGACAATGTAATGCTAAAATTATCAGGTTAATATGTTTTGGCAATAAAGAAACATAAATTTGCAGGCCCCCCACCCTCCCCTAGGAAGGGCAAGCTGAAATTTGTTTCTTTTGGCTAGGAAAATGTACATTACCTGTGAATTTTGCATTCTGTTCTCGGAATGCTGGTTTTATCCTAAGGATCTTGGGTTGGTTGGATGCAGCCAGCTTGGTAACCCAAGTATGCATGCTCCTGCTTTAAAAGAGCCAGCTGCAAAAGCTGCCTATTTTGTTCACTCTCGATTTGTCAAGAAGGTGACTCAATACGGGAGTAGGATGAGGGTAGGGTATATTTTCCTCGGTAAAAGAAACAATCAGTCGTCCCTTACTGGGGAGGGGAAGCAACAAATTTGTTTCTAGTTGCCGAATTTAAAGTATTCTCCTTCTCACAATGCTGTTTGATTTAGAGAAAATAATCCGAAGTATCCATCCGCGTCGCTACCCACTGTGCGTAGCCTTCATCGTATATAAACTCGAACGGAGCAGTCCGGCTCCTCTTTTCTTCTCTAACCGCCGTCACGAACGTTTGCTGTTTGTCGCTCCGTTCCGATCGTACGCCGCTTCGATCTTATACCGCTTCGATCCTACGCTCCGCTCCGCCGCGGATCAAGGGGACACCCAAAGGTCCTCTGCTCCTTTAGAACCTTTAGCCTCCGGTGTGGAGGTTCTTGAATTATCAGCGGAACAGGACTCTCTTGACCCAACTCAACTAGTGGTCAATCCTTTTCTCTCCGAACGCTCCGTTCTGCCTCCACCTATGGATACGGCTACTACGTCACCTATTCCGTGCGGACAGCCCTCCGGCGGTCGTGATTTACGCCTTCTTCATGAGGAGTTTCTTGTACTAAGGAACGCTACGTCGCTCTTAAGCTTCAAATAAAGACTAAGAAGGTGGCAGCTAAGACGGCGGCTTCTTCCTCTCCTCAGTCCACTGGACTTATCCACATGCTCATTGCGACCCTCCATCGCTCCTCGCTCCGCTATCCCTCAGGCTGAGGGCCCCCTCTCTTCGGCTCAAGTGCATGCCTTAATGGACTCTTCCCTCCACAAGAAACAACGCACCGATCTTAGCAATCCTGGTCCTTCACGACATGATCCTACTCCACCAGCAGCTTCTCAATCAGCACCGATTCCAGTCCCCACGGGTCATCACTCCCTTCGGGATGAAGAGGATAATAACTCGTACTTCTCTCCTGTTCCCCCTCCGGCCATCCCGATCCTCCATTTCATGGTGATCCCGATCCTTCCGCGATTCCTCTCCCTCATCAACCTCCTCTCCTTGGACAATCCACCATCGTTTGACCTCCGAACGGGTGGTGTGCTCCTGGGCAACGGGACGCCTTTAGAACTGGATAAGGATCCTCCGCCTCCGCGTCCAAGACAAAGTTACTTTTTTCATCCAGTTGGCGAGGGTACTGACAATCCTCGCAACTTTGATACTTGTCCTCAGTCCGAATTCTTAACCATAGACGAGAAAATGGACTTTGGCTACGCTCTGTTCCTACCTCATCGTGCTTCCGTGCCCGTGCATGTGCTCCGCGACAACGATCGCCTGCTCTGCCTTGGTCTCAGTGCCACCTCACAGGTGGACGTTCTGAGCACAGCGGCTAATGCACTTTGTGAACGATTATATGGCGATCCTCCACCAACAGACACTCGGCAGCTTGCCTTTCTTATTAACCAAGTATTTCGGAAAGGTTACTTCGCTACATACCATGAATTGGTTTACTAGTGCTCTCTTCAATTCCACCCAGCTCCTCAGAGAAATTGCCCTCAGCACTGCACCAAATTTGCATGACTCTACCCGCCATATTCTACGGAATCAGCCAATTCACGAATCGGTATCTGTTCCGAGGCCTGATCCCTAAAGTGGCTCCCCACCTTGACATTTCTAGGTAACCTCAACATAATAGGCCTCGCCATCCTCTACGCTCCCAATCTGATTCCCAGAATCGACCCGATCCGCCCAAAGAGGACTGGACAGACTCGAAGGTCTCTGCACCCCCTTCTTCTTCCCTTCCTCGTTCTCATTCGCCCTTTCGTTCTAAGGGCCAGGGCCACGGATACACACCTGGCCGATCCTCTTCTAACAACCGACGACAAGCCGTGGGGGTGCTGCCTTCGGTTCTACGCCAAAGCTTGGCACTCCATCACCTCCGATCGTGTGATCCTCTCCATCATTCGCACCGGTTTTCTCCCCAAGTCCACCAAATCCAAGTCTCCACAAATCCACCATGGGATATGGAATCACCGCTTTCCACTCCTCTTCGCAGCGAGATCTCGACGCTCCTCCAGAAGGTCGTGATCCGGGTCGTTCCCAATCCTGTCTCTCCGGGATTTTACAGCAGCATCTTCTTTTATCCCAAGAAAACAGGAGGTTCTCGTCACATTTTTAATCTGCAGCCTCTCAACCAATTTATCCACAACCCACACTTTCAAATGGAAACTACGGCATCCATTCGATCCTCTCTACTCCCTCTCGACTGGACAATTTCTTTAGATCTCACGGACGCGTATCTACACATCCTGCTTCATGCCTCTGTCCGGCACCTCTTCCGTTTCATCCTCGATGGCAACGTCTCCGAGTTCTTCTGTTTGCCGTTACTCGCAACTTTACAGTCATCCTCAGCCCAGTGCTTGCTCACCTGCAACAACGAGGCATCTGCATTCATGCCTTCCTCGACGACTGCCTTCTGCTCCATCAAGATCTGTCCGCCTTGCTCAAAAACATGCCTACCGTTTTGTCTCTTTTGCGATCCCTGGACTTCATCAACGTCCCCTAGTCATGCCTCCTTCCAAGCCAAGCCTTCAGGTTCGTAGGAGTGTTTTTCTACCTAGTCTGCGGGACAGTCATGCCATCCCCAGAGCGGATCACAAATCATCTCTCCGCAGCCCGCTCTTTCCCTCCGCCTGCCACAACACACCTTCCGCTATGGCGCCTCAGTTATAGGGATCATTGATTCCTTCGCAGACCTAGTCCCCTACGGCAGGTGGATGGCTCGACCACTACATTTTTATTGCCTAGACGAATGGGGCGATCCTCGCTCCACCCTTCACCTAACGGCGCGTTCACTGAACCACTCCTTTCCATTCACAACACTGAATTGGTGGCTAGACGTTTTCAACATTACCGCTTCAGTCCCCCTATACGAACCACTCCCATAATCCACCTCTTTACAAATGCCTCACTGACAGGCTGGGGAGCCCACATCGACAATATGACCATCTCCGGGACTTGGGACCTCAACATAGCGGATCACGTCAATCTGCTAGGACTCCGTGAGGTCCTCCGCGGTCAATCACTTCATCAATTTCGTTGCGGGGAGATTGTTCAGGTGCACCTGGACAACACTACAGCCGTGGCATACCTACGGAAGGGCGGAGCGACACGTTTCCGCTCCCTTCATTGCCTCACATCCAAATCTTTCAGCTATGTGTCCTCCGACAAATCACGCTCCTCCCGCTCCACGTCCCAGGGAACCGGAACGTTCTCGCCAACTCCCTATCCAGGACTGCTTCTACAACCAGCTAATAGACCTTGCATGCATCAATCTGCTCCGCCCTCTTTTCATTTATTGGGTCATCCCATGATAGACCTGTTCACCACGAGGTTCAATGCCAGACTTCCCCAGTTACAGCCCTCTTCCGGATCCTCGGGCTTGGGCAGTGGACGCCCTCACCCTCAACTGGAATCACATGTTCGCCTACGCCTTTCCCCCTCCGAAACTCCTACCCCTGGTCCTCCGCAAGATTGCGTCAACACAGGGTCAGTTTCTTTTAATCGCTCTGGATTGGCCAGCTGCGCATGGTTCCCAGCGCTCCTCGACCTGCTCATCAAAGCTCCCCACCTCATCCGGATCCGCACGGACTTGCTCACCCAGAACAATGGCTCGATCCGCCACCTCCACCCACAGGCGCTGCGACTTCACGGGTGGCTACTATCGTCCGACTTCTCGAAGCGTCGGGAGTGTTTGCGGACGAGGCCTCCCGCATCGCTTCCCGCGCCGTCCGTGCATCTACCAACAAGATTTACGACAGCCACTGGCAACGATGGTTTCGTTGGTGTATCTCTGGAACAAGTTGATCCAGTCAATCCCCCTTATTCCAGAGCCCCTCCGATTTTTAACATCTCTTTTCGACAGCGGACTGCGTGGCTACACGATCCTCGTCTACCACTCCGCTCTCAACACCGTTTTTAGGGCTGCTGGAAGCATCGGCCTCCTCGATGTTTTTTACCTTTCTGCGCTCATACACTCCTTCAAGATTGATCGTCCCCGAGTACGGAAGCAATTCCCGGTTTGGGTCCTCTCCGTCGTCCTATCCGCACTCCTCTCCGCTCCCTACGAGCCACTGTCCTCCTGTCAACTTAGCCACCTTACTCTCAAAACTGTCTTCTTGATTGCCCTCGCCGCCTGTCTTCGTTGTGGGAAAATCCAGTAACTCTCCACCATTGCAGCGGATTGCTTTTTCCTGGACAACTATACGCGAGTCGCGCTGACCCCTCGGCCTTCCTTTCGTGCCAAAACTCAAAAACCTGAGGAAAGGACTAGACCATTCATCATCCCTTTCTGACAAATATCCTCGGCGACGACCAAGAAAGAGCTCTGTGCCCAGTACGTGCCCTCCTCTTTTATCTCAAAGCTTCCAGACCAATCCGCCGTGGACGAACTCAGTTATTTCTCCCCTTCACAAACAAAGTTGGCAAAACTTCAACTCGCATGATAGCAACCAGGTTAAAAACCGTCATCGTACAGGCCTACAACGCTCTCGACATCAGTTGTGCGGTTCAGGGCATTCGAGTTACCGCTCACGAGCTGCGAGCAATTTCTACTTCCTGGGCACATTTCAGTGATATTCCTGTGTCAGAAATTATGGAGGCTGCATTCTGGCGTAGCCCTTCAGTTTTTACCTCCCATTACCTTCGAGACATGTCTCATCACGCTGAAGGACTATACCGCATTGGCCCCTTCATTGCGGCCCATCGTGTTTTATAATCCCCTTCCTTCACACTCCTGGTCTATTCTATGTGGGGAACCACTCGCTACCCTAGGGGGCTCTGATCTAATGGTGCCCGCCGCCTTGACAAAGTCTGTGGACTGCTTTAAATTAGGAGATGTATATTGTCATCGGCAACTAGAAACTCCAAAATGCCAGTGTTACCTGGTTGATTTTGGTTTCTATTGCCTTCTGAAAATATGCATTACCTTTGTCCCACCCTCCTCCCCTCTTGTCGCCATTAGGGCACAATAGAGATCGAAAAGATGAGCCGGACTGCTCCGTTCAAGCTTATATACGATGGAGCCTGCGCAGTAGGATGCACAGTGGCTAGCGATGCGGATGGATACTTCGGATTATTTTCTGTAAATCAAACAGCATTGTGAGAAGGACAATGCTTTAATTTAGGTAATGTATATTTTCAGAAGGCAATAGAAACCAAAATCAACTAGGTAACACTGGTATTTTGGGAGTTTTTATGCCATGAAACCCCAGCGATGAAAAGTTTGCTTTCCTGCCGTGCTCGCAGCTCCTTTCCATTGCGCATGCGCGCCAACATCAGCCAGCGTATATAAGCACTCGGGCCAACACATTTAGCCATCTTTTCTTCCTAGGGCGTCACGGCGTGTGATCGTCCTGCTTTGGCTGTCCCTCTGTCTTCGGTCTCTTGGCTCCTGTTGTCCCTGGTCTCTCATTTGACTGACTCATCGTGGCTCCATGCGACCATTAGCTGTGCTCCTTCTCCACGGTCCCTACTGGGGACCGGCCTTTGGAAATTCGGCAAGTGTCTTCTTCGCCCTTTGGCCTGCACGGCCTTGTTGTGCCGTCTACAACGGTACACGGTTCCCCGTCAGGCTCAGGTCACTGGGGCCATAGCCCGTCCCCCCCCTCGTGTTACGCAAACATTGCTGTCGTGCCGTTCCGGACCCCGGCGCTCGGCCTACGGCTGAGTAGGGGGACCGCATTTGCTGTCTGCCTTCCTTCTTCAACGCACTGCTGTCTCCAGTCTGGTGACCGACAATCGTCGGTGCCCTTTAGCCTTCACACAATTCAGATTTTGACACCGACTTGCACCTGTCTTGCAATACGAGCAGCACGGCGCCCGGTCAACCGAGTGACCGAGCAGCCGCCTACCGGTTCTTCACTTCGGTTGCTGTCCCGTTAGCTGCAGTCCCACTATTCCTGGTCCCATGGTGGGACGGAGTTTCATCTTAACAGCATTCCTGTGTTAGCATTGTATCACGAACATCTGTGCATCCCCGCATCTGCCTGCCGTTGTATTTTGTGCGTCCGGGCGACTGAGACTAATGAACCGGAGACCGGCACCTGGGGCCGGGCGAACCGTGGTGAGTCACGGTCCACTGCCCTTCTTTTATATGGAAGAATCAGGCAACCAATTATCAGGAACGAACCAGTCCACCTTTGGATCTTTGCCAGCATCGCTGCCTTCTGCGCATTGCGTCTGCGCAGCCCTCTTCATTTCATTTGCTGTCCCGTCACCCACGGTCCCACTTTTTTCATGTGACCCGGCGACCGAAAACCAAGAACAAACCAGTCCACCTTTCGATCCTTACCAGCATCCTCGTCTTCTGTGCATTAAGTCTGCGCAGCCTCCTCCTTCCTATTACATAGGACTGGGTTCCGGATCCACTACTGGGCCCAGTGTGCCCCTTCTTTTCTTCAGATCAGTACACTTTAGGAGCGTCGCTAGCGTCATCACACTCTACGCATCACGTCTGAGCATCGACTCTGAGCAGCTTCCTTGACATGTAAGTCGACTCGTCGTCCGTCAGTGGGTCTTCCTCCTCGAGGCCTCGGCCATGTCGGACGTGCTATGTACTACTCTGAGATTCCTATTCCTTGCCCCAGGACAGCAGTCCCTGTTCACGGTCCCCTTCGGCTGGTCAGCCGGTAAAGACGTCTGTCCTTTTCACTCCAGTCTCCTGTACCTGCCTCCTGTTCCCTGTCACCATCCTTCTTTCAACAGAACCTCCATTGTACACGAATCGATGTCTCTCCAGCTTCGGTCCACGGTCCCCCAGGCCCTACGTCTGCTGTTGAAAATGGACAAGGCCGCATGAGGGGCTTGCCTGTCTTTGTTTGCTTTGTTTGGAGCATTTCACAATAGAGCGAAAGGGAATTCCCAGGCTGCTATAATGGCAGGTGAAAGCCGCTCATGATGGAACGAAAGGGAGATTCACGCTGGCGAAGGTGACAAGGTGAGGACTTGGTCGTTCCCGTTGACTTGCTTTCAGCCGATGGTGATGGAACGAAAGGGAATTCTAGCCGGCTCTAATGATGAGGCCGCACGAGGGTCATGTTTGTTTACGATGACATGATGTCAGCTTTCCAAGATAGAACGAAAGGGAGATCCAAGCCGAGACCACCAACCGTGATGAAATGGGAGGTGGTGGAAACCGTACGACAGATTAGAGCCGTGTTGTCGTCTGTTGAGATCCGGAGAGACAAGGCGTCTTCGGGTGAAAGGGAGACGAAGGCAAAAGACACGATCGTCAAGCTTCGAGGAAGTGAACCGGTGTTCGGCCGACATCGATGCAGCGATAGGTCCGGGCGAAAGAGAAAACAAAGGCGATAGGGAACAAAAGGGTTGGGATGAAGCAACCATGTGTCATGGCCGCTAGAGAACAAAAGATGCAGAACTTTCGCAGCTGGCTCTTTAAAGGAGGAGTGCGCGCATGCACACTTAGGTTGTTTGGATCCAGCCAGCTCGGTATCCCAAGATCTCTGGAATGAAACCAGCGTTCTGAGAACAGAATACAAAATTAACAGGTAATGTTCCACCGTCAACAAGAAACATGAATTTAGATAAAAAGCATCCTGCTCTAATGACAAAAGAAATTGATGCATGGGGTGACATCGCTAACACATCATCGTATTACAACTGCGGCAGTCTTATATAGGTAATCTGACAACTCGCATACTTCACTAGGAATTAATTTATTTATTAATACACTTTTACTGACAGGTTAAAATTGTGTTTCTAAGACTGAAGACCTTAACAGGTGTCCTGAAACTTGTTTCTTGGACAAATGCTTTAACAGTTGTCCTGAAAGTGTGTTTGTTGGACTGATAGCCTTAACAGTTGTCCTGAAGCATATTTGTTTGACCAGTGTCTAAACTGGTGTCCTGAAAGCAGATTTCGGAAAGTACTATCTTTCTTCCGCTTCTTAAGAAGATCCCCACTGGCTGACTGAAGGCTCTATCTTTGAGATGTTACGGCGCATCTGGGGTGATTGCCAGTGATACTTGGCAACATGAGAGCGAGGCTTGCAGTTGAACTTGAGCTCACGCTCTGCCAGTTTAGTGAGACCAGTTTTCCCCGGAAAAATGTTGCCGCTCTTGTTGAGGAGACCGTCTAATTCAAAAAATTGTTGGAGTCATCACATTGACATGACCATCGTCCGAAGGTAATGCGTTGGAGAATTTCCACATTGGTTGACTGTTGTATGCGGCACCCTTATTCCTGTACACCACTCATGTAGAGGAAAAGGGATCGCTAAAGTTAAGAGTCGAAGTAAGCACAACGATTTGCGAGATTGGGAACAATGTCAGACTTCATGATGTAGTTCTCGCTGAGAATACAGTTGTTACTGAGATGACAAAGTTTATTGATGTGTGCTCACTAACCTTTCACCGTGACAGTCAGCATCGATTCACCCGCTGGCTGTAGTCCATTGGAGCCGTAAGCAAGCTGAAGAGCGCATAGGACACATAGGCACGTTGGGAGTAATTAATCTAAACCAATTCTCACGCAAACCACTACATTTTGAACCATAGTCGAGGCAGCTTGCAAATATGGACCCCCTTGTGACTGTGTATACATAAGAATAGCTGGTGCCATCCCTGTCATACGTATAGGTATATCCATACCACATGAAGTACAATCTTGTTGGATCCTATCTCGTTACACCCCATGTCTTTCACCCATTCACCATGTTGTAGCCATCGTCTTTTTCTAGTACCCCTGATGGTGGTGCGCGTCCAGAGGCAGAAATGCAAAATGCTCAGCATTCTGTTCATCCGATAGCCCATCAGAATCGCCTTTCCCTCTAAACCTTCCATAGTTTGTGAAAAAGTAAAAACCCCAGAGGTATAATGTTGGGAAGTCACACCTACCCATTACCTAAACCTGACGAGTTAGCATCAAACACTACCGTACTAATAACGTTATTACTTGGAAGACCTGTCAGTACTGTTTGGCACATGGACAGTCTCACCTTGTCGTCCCTGAGTGGATTGTGCAGGGTCATCCCTAGCTAAACCAGAGGAAGCATTAATCACCATACTTTCTGACGTATTCATCACGGCACTTGGTACATTACCATACCCCTATTCAAATGTTGCAGTCCAACACATAAAAGAGAAGGTAAGACACAGACACTGGAATAGTAGTCGGAGACTGTCTGTTGAAGTGTGCACTGTATGTGTTTGTATTAGTCACAGAAACACCCTTTTTGTTAGGTGCGGAGGGAATCTATGTCACAAAGGAAGATTGTTAATAACATTACACAGCTGAGCATCAAACACTACCTGGGTTGGTTTTTTTGGTTTTTTTTTGCCAGTAACTAAGTCGCGGACATCCTCGAAAGACCCTCCAATATGATGGAAACCAAGCTTTGGGCCATTCTAATTTGTGACTCTTAAGCCAAGAGCGTAGTAAGAAACTCCTTAGGCAACTTGTCAGCACACTGCCCCATAGCCGTGATTTCCGCCAAAAGAATGCCATCGGGCTTTTTCTTATAATTTCATCCCTGAAAGCTGCTTTTGACTTCAGCCCAAGTCGAGGATGATTTATAATATGTCTTCCACGAGTCTTTGCATTTGCCATTGAGCACTGAGCATAGAAGCGTGTGAGGTGACAAACCAGAAAGCTGCTTCTCGGAGACAAATATCCATGTCCTCAAACCAATCCCCGAGATTAGTGTCGTTCAGTTTCGTTGAAACCATGTGAATAGTGCTGAGAGCCTGCACAAATGCTGCTGCAATGGAGCGTGCAGCACCCGCTTGTGTAGGAGACGACACTGAAGATGCGCCTGTACTTGCAATGGACCCGTGTAGAGCAGAAGTGATATGCAAGGCACTAGACCCATAGTAGCTTGTTGTAACTGAGATGTAGCCACACTCATAGAAGGTAAGGTAGTAGACACAGACAACTGAACAAAAGTTGTCAACATGCTGGTAGACAGTTGCAGACAAAGTCGGAGTATTCGGTGGAGAATGACGGACAAAACCTAATGGTGTCCGAGATGGAACAGTAGGCACCTATCCATTTCGAGAGAGCACAGGCAATAATCTGTCAAAACCTGACTTGAATTTCTGCTGCAAGGCAGAATTTGAAGCATCAAGCTTACTATTGAATCTCACCCGTGTCATATTGGCTTGTCCGGGATCCCCGACGAGGCCCATTCTGTAGTTCGGAGCCTCCTGTAGTGCAAAGAAACGCGTAGAAATGGTCACAGCTTATACACAACACGTAGCAATCCTCGATATTTTGGAGAAAAGGGGGATGCACTTTCTCTTTCTTGGGGAGACGCACCCACTCCCAATCCAATCCTGAACCTCGCTGTAACGGCGCAAAGCTTTGCAATTCTCCTTAACTGCGTCAAGAAATGTGTCATGTCTGTCTTTGACAGCATCCAAGGAGTTTTCGAGTCTAGTCTCCTGGACCTTAGGTTGGTGATGAAACTTCCACCCCCAAATGAATACAGCTTAGCGTTCAGTGACTACAGTGAACCGACTAACTTTTCACTAAACCTGGTCTGAATAGCAACTAAAGACTTCTAATGTTAAACAGTAAGCATAGCAAATTGCTCTTCCAATGTAGGTTTGTCAGCAACATTGTCCCCCTGATTGCCTGCGAAACCCAACAAAAGTAAAAACTGAGGTACCTCAACATGCGCTGTAGGCTAGTACTGGGATTTTTGTATTTCAGTAAATGGCAGTGTTGTTTTAGTATGCCGTATAACTTTAAGGAGTACATTGATCTTTAAAAATCGCACCTTTAGCCACCAGGGGCATCTCAACACTTCCATAAAAGTACACCAGTACTGCCCACCAGCATCACTTCGACTATGTTGATTCATTTTACTAAGAGAGCCGAACCCAAGCCAGGTTATCTGCCCCACTGTAGACAATGAGAGGGACAATTTAGCTGGAGAAATTCAAACAGAAAACCCAAGACCTTTGATGTACCATACTCGTCACGAACACGAGACACCACGGGGCCCTTCTCTGTGCTAACCTTCAATAGTTGCGGTTCCTCTCTTTTATCACTTTTGCCACTGTATGCCACTTACGGACATTATAGTTTCTTCCTATTTAAAATGTAATTATACAAACCCAAGAAGGTAAAAAAAAAAAGAAATAAAACAAGTTTATGCCATGTAAAGTAGTGATTTCGGAGCCAAAATGGCTGTCTCACCAAGTTTGTGGTCCGAATTGTGACCACTCAAGCTTTACTGATAATCACCATGGTCGAAGTGAGGTTGAGTAATCAGGGTTGGGACGAAAAACTTGGGTTTTGGACATTTGTGCCAAGGGGGATCGGTTAGACTTTGTCACAGGGCTGTTGCTAGGGAACGCACCGACACACTGGCATGCATTGTACTCGACTATGTTACGTTGTCTCTTAAAGGTCTCAGGATTTTGTTGGGTACGTTAAGGACTGGTGCTTCACTTTTGTTGCATGAGGATCTGCGGAAGTTCTCCAGTCCGAGCATTGTACACCTGCCATGCTCATGGACTTGGTATGCTGCTGCTAAGGATGCCATGCTCTTGACGGACCGTCCTTTCAGGCTTTTCCCCCATTCATATTTTCTACGATGCGTCTTTCCATGCAAGAGTGCACGAAGGTGGGCTGGGATGTCTGTCCCGTGGCTGAACCTTGTGCATAGTTACTTCTTGGCCGGTCTACCTTCTCCCTTTCTGGGAGGGCTGTTTCTGGCAGGGTGCGTCTTCTTGAAATGGTGTTTTACGTCTATTGTGGTCTCTCATCCCATCGCAGTAGAGATTGGGCAGATGTTATTCCAGGCGTCCCAGACTGGGCTTTCAGTCTGTCTGGCCAGGGTGCCCGTTCACTTGGGTGTTTTTGGGTACGAGGGTGCTAACGACCTGGCCCGGCAGGGCTTTGAATCCATTTGTCACCCTGTTCTCTTTCCTGTTGATCCCAGGGATCTGGTGGGGGGGGGGGGGGGCGGTCGGCTCTGCGATCTTTGGAAAGAATGGCAGGCCCGGTGGAGTGAGGGCTCAATGGGGCGCACGATCTTTGAGGTGCACTGTCGACTTCTATTCCGATTACCGTTGGGCATGTCCAGCTGCGTGCGCATCTCTATCAGCTTGATGGGTAGTGCGACTCTCCTGTTTGCACCTACGATAGCATGTGAAGAAAATGTTCCCCACTTTTCGTCTCCGTGCCCTCTATGGGAGGCGCATCGTTGTAGGACTCTTCAGTACTGGGGGTATGCTTTTGCGTGATGTTACGGAGTGCCCCCACACTTACTGTCATTATGTTACGCACTTAAGAGTCGTGTTTGGTTTTTGTAGGGCCCCAGGCCGTTTCACCTGATTACTTGCCCGTCGTGTTTCCTCTGGTGCATACTCCGGGGTTGGTCGTGCCGGTTGTCTAGTTGTGTTAGTTTTTAAGCTTGGTCAGGCTAAGTAGGGTAGTCGGAGCGAATGATTTTCGGAATCCTTAGCCTCAGTAAGATCAAAGTGACAAGTCGGCCTCGCCTTTTTGTTGCACCATTGTTACACGTTGCGGCAATGTAATGCTTGTTAACTTCTCCTCAATTATTATGCTCTCAGCCCCGATATTCTTTTCTGAGGACCTAGTGCAACTCTGGACAAGTTGTTGTAGATTTTTATGTCTGAGCGCATGGCTGAGGGCCGAGGCTCGTGGAATAAAACCAACCAACCAACCGATATTCTTTTTTCTGAAAATTCTTGTGCGCAAACGAATTCTAATAAACACTGTTGTCGGCCGTGCTAATTACACCGATGTCAGCCAGCAAGGGCAATCAACACCAGCAGGCAAAGCAGGCAACAATGTCGGTTAAACCAAGAGGAAACACGAAAACAATCGCTTTAAATTTGCGGTGTACAACACTTATCATTGCTACCTTGCTGTGCTTTTGCTTTTTCTTAAGGAGCACGAACTCAAAATGGGTTATCTGCCCCACGACGTGAAAAGGACAATTTAGCTGGAGAAATCCAGTTGAGAAATTTGAATTTGAATTTATTCTACAGAGCCGTGACCCGTAGTCATATGCCCTGATACAACAACTAAAATTACAACCCATTACAGTACTCAACTGTCCACCATCACCCCATTCTCAAAAGTCAAAGTACAAAGTCCAGTTGAGAAAGCAGTAATCGGCAACAATTAGACCTTTGTAAATGAAAAAAAAAAGCACACTGTTGAGGCATTGTCAGCGATTTACTTTCTGCCTCTCCCAGATAAAAAAAATTACTAAGCCGTCAGGCTAAAGGTTTGGAAGCGTATTTATTTATTTCCCATGAAGAGAAAGACAGTGCAATGAGAAGATATACAAAGACCCGTCGTAGCATACGGGGACTACAGCTTAAAGGCAGTGTCGTGGTAGCTTCGGTTAAAGCAGTCGACATGTACTATTCAGACGATCTGGGGGTCGACTCCTGGCCACAGGATGACACGTGAAATTTTTTTCGTCCATATGGCCGCACACTGAGTTTCAATGCAGTCCTCGCATGCTATGACGGGAGTTTCTATTTAGCCAATGTGTGGTCACAATGTGTCGTCTCTTTCCCTATTAAGTCATGTATCCTACAAAATCCTTTTTTAAATCCCTATCGGCAACCTTCCACCCCCACCTCTCTGTCTGCCCTACCCCGATCTGTCTATTCTGCCTGCGTTAGGTTACGCTAGTCCCTTCTGCTGTTGCGTCACCCCACACACAGATCCTCTTTTCCCTATTGGCCGTCTCTGTCCTCCGCTCTCTCCCTGGGTCCCTAATCTTCCATCCCTGAGCAATCTTTTCGGGTAATGGCAAGAAACTACGGCCGGGGAAATAACTATGCCGAATTAATTACAATTAAGCGTCACTACGCGTAAAACGTTTCACCACATTACAGTGCAATCTCTTTGCCACCAGATTACAGCAGCAGGAGGAATGCAACCCCCCCTCCCCCCCAAAAAAAAATATGGGCCCAGCCACGTTGCGCCAGTCTCTTCTTTCTTACGCAAGCTGGTCGCCAACCCCTCCTTGCCACCACGTATCGCCAATCTCTTCCCATCCGATGCAACCCGTCCACAAAGAACCACTTGGGCCATCTGCCACCCTGGGAGGGAGTAAAACAAAAAAATTATAACTACGCAACACTACGCCTATCCAATATGCACCACCAGACAACAGCACCGAACATTCATGTCAGCCAAGCTCAGCAACCTCACTCGGCCTTAGTTTTGGCAAAGCAAGTATCCGCGGCGGCAATATTTTTTTTTCTGCATTTGTCAGAACGGAGGCAAACGAAAATTACAAACACGAAGAGCAAACGTGAACCGAATGTGAACTGTGAGCAAAGCTAAACAACCTCATTCGGCCTTGGTTTTCCACAAAGTATTATCTACGCCAGCAACAGATGGCGCAGAAGTGTTTGCCCAGACACCCGAACTAAGTTCGGGGGTAGAGTGTAGAATTTTTTTGTTTTGTTTTGTTTATTTTTGTTGCTTTTCTCAAATGTGCACCATATCAGAGGTGATTGCATTGAAGTAATTACCGCACTGAGTGAATTTTAGTGGTCAATATTTCCTTGAAAACTACATTTTTCGTCAATTTTCCTTGATGCAGGCCATGAACCCCACCAACAATGGCTCGTTGTACTATTACAACAATGTCTCGGTTACTAACAATGCAAATCGTTGTTGTACAAATATGTTCGACGATGATTCGCCAACAATGCGCTAACACTGCCCTTTATTGCAACAATGTCACAGAGGTATTTGTCCAAATCGCAAAATGCTCCTCATCGCTTTGCTCCCCGCTGGCAAATTATATCATATCAAAAACCACAACTGGTAAAAGGGTCCGCCAAGTTCCGAATGGTTCGGCCCTTCAAAGAAGTGATATCAACACACCAAAACATTCGCCAAGTTAATCGCACCGCTTAATAATTCGAAGGTTAAATGAAAACTAGAACATTGCTACTTTCGGTAGCAATGTTCAAGTTTGCATTTAACGTCCGAAGTATTATTCGGTGCGATTAAGTTGGCGAATGTTTTGGTGTGTTGATATCACTCCTTTGAAGGGCCGAACCATTCGGATCTTGGCGGACCCTTTTACCAGTTGTGGTTTTTGATATGATATCACTCCTTTTTTTTTTTTTTAATCGTGTATTGACTCAACTCCACTACCGTGCAGATGAGTAATAAAGTGCCACGTCAACAAGAAATTGGTTTTCAACAATTTGCTACTACCTTTTGCCTATAGGCTGAACCATTCTCAACTTAGTCACCTCTTTATTGGCTTTTGGTTTGGTTTTAATTTTGTTGTAATTTGTTGTATTTAGTTAGTTTTTGTGTGTTGATATCACTCCTTTGAAGGGCCGAACCACTCTCAACTTGGTGGCCTCCCTACCAGTTTTTGGCTTTGTTTATTTTGCTTTGTTTTTACACTTGGTGAATTGGACGTGAATACAATTATTTCTTTGCAACGTTGTTTAGATTTATCGTGATACACTAGTGTGTGTCTAAGCACGCACGTCAGTATACACGTTCTCATGGTCGGAACTTTGGCCGTCCAATGAGAGACGATGCCGACAATACTAACAATGGTTATAACAATATTTTCGTACTTACGCGCCCTCCCACGCCATCCCTGTTACGCCCCCAGGCTCCAAAAGATGAAAGGTACGCAGTACGTATTGTAGTGCACCCATTCGTCCAATTTCATAGCTGGAAGCCTTCCCGTTATGTGGGAATCGATGAATAATCACCCTATGGGATTTAACATGGGGATGAGCGGACTAGCTAGCCAGCTAGTTAGTAACACATTTTCAACGTTATTGACGGGCAGATTTTGC
>JAHWFP010137979.1:56552-74375 GCA_023313725.1 Lithobius niger | reverse complement strand
GCGAATGTTTTGGTGTGTTGATATCACTCCTTTGAAGGGCCGAACCATTCGGATCTTGGCGGACCCTTTTACCAGTTGTGGTTTTTGATATGATATCACTCCTTTTTTTTTTTTTAATCGTGTATTGACTCAACTCCACTACCGTGCAGATGAGTAATAAAGTGCCACGTCAACAAGAAATTGGTTTTCAACAATTTGCTACTACCTTTTGCCTATAGGCTGAACCATTCTCAACTTAGTCACCTCTTTATTGGCTTTTGGTTTGGTTTTAATTTTGTTGTAATTTGTTGTATTTAGTTAGTTTTTGTGTGTTGATATCACTCCTTTGAAGGGCCGAACCACTCTCAACTTGGTGGCCTCCCTACCAGTTTTTGGCTTTGTTTATTTTGCTTTGTTTTTACACTTGGTGAATTGGACGTGAATACAATTATTTCTTTGCAACGTTGTTTAGATTTATCGTGATACACTAGTGTGTGTCTAAGCACGCACGTCAGTATACACGTTCTCATGGTCGGAACTTTGGCCGTCCAATGAGAGACGATGCCGACAATACTAACAATGGTTATAACAATATTTTCGTACTTACGCGCCCTCCCACGCCATCCCTGTTACGCCCCCAGGCTCCAAAAGATGAAAGGTACGCAGTACGTATTGTAGTGCACCCATTCGTCCAATTTCATAGCTGGAAGCCTTCCCGTTATGTGGGAATCGATGAATAATCACCCTATGGGATTTAACATGGGGATGAGCGGACTAGCTAGCCAGCTAGTTAGTAACACATTTTCAACGTTATTGACGGGCAGATTTTGCATTGAAAGCAGCATAGCTGGCATTCAAACACGAGTTAATTTTTGTCAGGTGGGTCATTGCTCTCGATTTCAACACAATTTAAGCTTTTGTAACCGCATTATTATTTTTACCCAAGTACCTGAAATGTGTCCTACTATGCTTCAAGATATAAGACACTGACGCAATGGCGTCGCGCTACAATGGTTTACAACCTCGACAATTGAATTAATGTGATGTTTGTTGTGATGTCTGTGGCCTAACTTGGCGCGACACACTAGCGTGTGTCTAGATATGTAGATGGGGGAAAAAAAAACGAAATGGCAGTTCATGGAGACCGGGTCATTGTTGGGTCCGGGTGATGTCAGGCCACTGAAAGAAATTATATCTCTCATCGTCCAGTTTGTTTATTTAAAAAAAAAAATGCTTCATTGGTATATTTACTGTAACCGAGGGAGGAGCGACTGGGGCCCCGATGCCCCCCGCATGAGCTGATTAAGTGAACGAAGCGAACGAAAATCGGCGTTCGTTAGCCAGTGTGTCCAAAAACCAAACCGTACAAGTGTTGCAGTCGAACTCATTTTATTGTTTGGGGGTAAGGTAGAACTAAACCAAAGTAAAAAATAAGATAGGTTTCATATTCAGGATACCAATGTATTGCTGTAGAGTGTTTACTCCACGTGAAACCTACTAAGCCATTCAGATATTTTATTTTTTAACAATGGACCTAGCACAGTAGATTGTTTTTGGTATGGTATGTCTGTCTGAAGCATAGCAGTTGCATACTCGAGCGAAGCGAGATGATGCTGAATAAGTGAGCGAACGAAAGACTCCGCTAGTTTCCGATAAAGTGCCCGTTTGCCGTAACTTTCTCGGCATTGTTGCGAACCGTGCGTATAGCTATTACATATGACTTGACTTGAACAACAATGGACGCTATTCAAAGCTGAATAATCTGACCTTGGTGAGCGAAACGCTAGCACGCTTCTAAATTTGACCATTGCCAATTCGGCATTTAAAAAATGTTGAGCTCTTAAAAATGAGTTGACTTGAAACGTCGACCCATTTGTTTATTGGCATTTGCAGTTGTCAGGCTTTTTTATTATTATTTTTAGACCATGTAACTAACATTTATACATGTTGGCTTACATTCTAGATAATCACATGCATAAATTGTAAGCATAAATTGATGCTTACAACAATTTTAAACTTCGACAACGTCGGGCACAGTATCGGCGCTGCCCATTAGATGCTTTCCTGTACGTCAACGGTAGGTTTACCTTTACCGCCTGACTCCTTTATCATTCATTATCTAAAAGTTAGCACACCTTTTAAAGCCAATAACATGCTTAAAAAAAAGTTGGGAAAAAAATAGCACAAAAAAATGTTGTTACCTGGAAACCGAAGTCGGGCCATATACTAAAGAAAAAAAAAGATAAGATTCGATGGGATCAATGACCGTTTTCTGTCTGGTTAGCTAACCTATCTCAGGCGAAACAGGTTACACTTATCAGCCATTGGTGATTCGGTCTAAATTTTGTGTCAAATGATAAGGCTTTTGCTGCCGACTAGAAGTTACAATAGATAACGAAGTACAAGAATTAAAAAAAACACTGTCGAAATGTTTTGTGGGATAATATGCTTAATTTATTGTTTTATAGGTTTTGAATCTGTTTCCGCACAGGGACGGATCTAGGAATTTATAGTGAGGGGGGGGGGGGGAAAGAAGGGGACGACTTTGAGGATCCTTTTTTTTTGGGGGGGGGGGACGAGGGCCCTAAGGCTATTCACCCCCCCCCCCCTTCATCCGACTGTATTCCCGTTTCGCGGAAAATTAAACCCTGATTAAAATTCGGCGAAAGGGAATGCCCGTTTGGCCGAATCAAAATATTCTGTAAATATTTAACATTGCAGAAGTTAATGAAGCATTTCTAATTGGAAGGAGTTTGTGATTAGTTGCGGTTTTCTGATTTTATACCGTCGATAAGCTCTAATGTGATGATAGCGTCATGGATTTTCAAATTGTTTTTTTGCTTTTCGTACAGCGTTAATTTTGTGCAGTCTTAGTTTAGTGACCTACAACTCTTGTTTTTCTGAAGAATTTATTCTGTTTTCTATTTTTTGATATCGTCACATTTCCATGGAAACTGCCGACTAATTATTTTGTTATAAATAAATAAGTAAATAAAATAATAGCCACAGCTTGCGAGGCACGTAATTTAGAAAATAATTTATTCGATGAGAGGGGAATTCCTGTCTTCGCCGAAAAGCAACATACTGATTAAAATTCGGCGAAACGGAGGTGGGCGGTTGTGCCACTCTCATTTTCTCCCTGAGGATTCTATGCGCTATTAAGTCTTAAGATTTTTTTTTTTTTTTGTAGGGATAGGAGCACATTTTCGTGTTTCATGTGTAAGTATTTCGTGTCTTCAAATTACGTGATGACTTTTTAAGGGTGACTATAGGTGTTTTTCGCCGAATTTTATTCAGCGTCCTAATTTAGGCAGGGACCTTGAAATCTGGAAAAGTGCTTGAAATTGTAAGAAAAAAATTCCAGGCCTTGAATTCTAGGCAAAAATAGGGGCGAGGGATAATCATCTATAACTTGAAGAACGTATACCGTATAACAGTATAATGGAAAGTCGTCTAACTGGAAATTCGTATAATAGAAAACCGTCTAACTGGAAAATCGTCTTAACAGGAAATTCGTATATTGGAAAATCGTCTAATGTCCTTGCCTCGCTCGCGCTCGCTGCGGCTATACGTATAACATCAGAAATTGCAGTTAGACTTTTATCCAGTTAGACGTTTATCCATTATACGATTATCCATTATACGATATTCCGTTTAGATGATTTTCCATTATACGATATTTCGATTAGACGATTTTCCAGATTTTTTATTCATGCAGATATTAGACAATTATCCCATTAGACATTTTCCATTTAGACGTTCGTCCGCCCCCCCCCCCCCCCCCCCCCAAATACAGAAAGGCTGGAAATGTCCTAATAAATGTTGTTCACTTCAAACTGCCTTATGTTTGCTTCAGTTGTGTGGACAAAAAAACGTGCAGTCTTGAATACCATGGAATACCAATACATTTTATATCCTTGTTGCTTTAGGATGTGAAGAACAAAATTACTTGTTCGCTAAGTATAGGCTTACACTAAAAAAATATCCAATAGGCTATTTAAATATGTAACCGATAACTCAGTGGCAGTTACGGAATTATACGAACAAATCACACGTTACTCTTGTCTTTGTGATGGTCTCTGTTTGCTACGTTGGGTTTGTTCAGTTAAACAAAAATGCTATTACGCCGCACAAATTTAACAAAAGGATTAACATCTAGACTTTAAAGAAAATAGTCTAGATAAACTTTGAAATACGGTACCATTATCGGTACCTGTGTGGCCTTGAAAAAAAGTTTGTTGGTCGTTGAAAATCATGGAAAAGACCTTGAAAAGTATTGGCCAAAAAAGTGTACGAACCCTGTTTTGGGCAAAAGGGGAATTCTCGGTTTACCCGTCTTTAAATACCTTTTCTTTTATTTATTTATTATCTTTTTTTTTTTTTTATATAAAATGTCACAGACTATTCTTATAGCCAAACTATCGCTGGAAGAGTTTAAAGGTAAAAATATAGCCTATAAACGTGCACAAGTAAAACAATAAAACACGACGTTTCGGCGGTATACGCACCCCTTCATCAAGTGTCGAAATCTGCTCAAAGGCATCGTACAAAAATTAAAATTAAAGAATAAACAAGAATCATGTTTCGGCAGACACTCCTAATAAAATTAAAATTAATTTTTTTTTTTTTTTAAACAAGAACCTATGCATTGCTGGCCGAAACAGCAAATGCACTAGGAAGCCCAGCAAGACGACCTCTTCCTGGCGAGTGCAGGTTAGAAGTCTGACGGGGAAGAGCTCGTCTTGCTAGGCTTCCTACTGCTGTTGGTATATCGGCCAGCAACGCATAGGTTCTTGTTTTAAATTTTTTTTTAAATTTGTATTTTATTATGAGTGCCTGCCGTAACATGATTTTTGTTTATTCTTTTATTTTTATTTTTGTACGATGTCGTGTTTTATTGTTTTAATGGTGCACTAGTTGGCTATATTGTTTATCTTTATACAGTGGTGTCTATCCACCCCTGGGTCAGCGAGGAGTTGCCCCCTCCCCCCGAGTTTAAAAATGGTACTCCTGTATTTCCGACCTGGACTAGTGGTAGGGGTGTCACTACCCATGTGAGCATCTTATATAAGATCTTGTAAGATTCTGTAGATCCTGTATAAGCTCTTGTAAGATCTTGGTACAAGATCCTGTAGGATCCTGTCAGATCCTGCAGGATCTTGTACCAAGATCCTACAGGATCTTACACAAAGTAAGATCCTGTAGAATCCTGCAGGTTCTTAGCAGGATCCTACAGGATCTTGCACCAAGATCTTACAGGACCTTACAGGATCTTGTAAGTTTTGCTCTTCCTGTAAGAACTTAAAGAATCTTAAAAAAACTTAAAGGATCTTACATAGGATGCTCACATGGGTACCCCTCCCCCTCCCCCACTTTCGGCTATATTATTTTCAGTAGCTTAAAAAATCCCGTCATAACAGGCGGGTGCTGAACAGTACTATTCTGATTGATTTTAAATCAATATTCAACGGTGCATAAAATTATAAACTAAAACATACTTTTTTTATTGTATTTTTCTAGATTTATGTGTTTTGTTGCATGTTGACGGGTTGTGTTGTGGTGTCTGGTGGTTGTGTTATTGTTACATAATAAATTCATCGATAATTTTCAACCCCTCCCCCCTGAAATGCCAGTGAGGAGTTGAACCACACTGCCCCCCCCCCCCCCGGGGCGGGGCCCGGGGTTTTTTTTTTTCCCCCCGCCCTAAATTAAAAAAAACGCCCCCCCCCCCCCCCCCCCCCCCCAAAAAAAAAAATGGCCGCGTAACGAAGCTCTTCCCTTAATGGCAGCTTTCAATTTTTAACCATGTTTTTCACCAACTTCTGAACTTTAGGTTTTTTTTTTTTTTACAGGAATAACAGCATGATCGTTCATTTGAAACCTTCACAACGGTTTTACGTTATGCAGTTTTCACTAAACTCGACTTTGTAAACAAAACTCAAGGCCTCATCGTGCTCCTCGGCCTGAAGAAAACCCCCGCACGTGCGGGGGCTGCGGGGGTGCTGGCTACGGCCCTGCCCCCGCCCTCTAGGCACCACTGTATCTTTAAACAGACTATTATTGACTGAATACTTCAATGGATAGTTTTTAACTGGCGAAGGGTTGGTTGTGCCGGTTTTCAACGTTGTCCCCCACACGATTTAAGTTGGAACGCACCCCCAACGACACTCTTATCATCTGATGCCTTATCAATGAGTCGTCCTCAATATGTCTGGTTAACTCTGAAACCTTTACCTACACTTGAACCAAGGCTTCGTATGACGCATTTCCAGATATTAGCTATCGTACAGTAATGGTGACGCATACTGGCTTGATGCACAGCTCCCAGAACAAAGGGCCCTATCATGCATGTTGAAGCTATGATTCGACACAAAAGGTCAAACGAAATTTGAAGGATTCAAACGATACCGCGAATTTACACCCCCCCCCCCCCCCACGGTTATTAACCAACAAAAATACGTTCCTTTAAAATAATTAAATTAGCTTCTAATTCTTTATACAGGGTGTAACTAAGAGGTCTGACCAAACTTTCAGTGTGTAGTCCTGATCAAAAATAAAACTAAAAAGTAGTCCCATAAACGTGGGTGCGGAAATGCACCCATCTTTCGTTGCAGCCCCCCCCCCCCCAAAAAAAAAGGGGGGGTAAAAGGTGAATTCTTCATAATCCTTCTAATCCTTCCTAATAATCCACCTAATTCTTCCAACTCAATACAGTTTAGTTAGTACACCATTCTTGCAATTACAGTGCTTTAAGTTAATGTTATTACGAGGCCTCAAAACGTTAAGGATGGGTCAATATGGGAGGGGGGGGGGGCCTCTTTTGGCGTTTTTGGAAGAAAATCGCTAGCATTACAAACATCAAATTGGAATTTCTGGTGCTCCGCCTTGGTGACGAAATTTTTGTTTCAGTAAGGCTCCCAAAGAAGTCACTTTGCCCCCCCCCCCCTCCCACCTCCATACCGTGACCGGAAAAAGAAGCATGGGAAAAAAAAGCCTGGAAAAAAAAGATGATGAAAAAAAAAGCCTTGGAAAAAAAAAGCCGCGGAAAAAAAAGCTGATGGAAAAAAAAGCCGCGGAAAAAAAAGCTGATAGAAAAAAAAAGCCCCGGAAAAAAAAGCTGATGGAAAAAAAGGCCGATGGAAAAAAAGCCGTGGATAAAAAAGCCGCGGGAAAAAAGGCCGATGGCCAAAAAAAAACGCGAAAAAATCTGGTTGAAAATTTACAAAAAAACTACCTAAATGCACTTAACGTGTGTATTAATCATTCATTAGCTGCATGTTGCTCCATCAAGGTCACCTTTGGAAACCCGAAAGGAAGAGAAATCACAAGTTTCCTGCCAAATTCCTTAACTGGGGAGGTTGTGGGGGAAAGGGTCGTCCTCACTTTGGCCGGGTGACCTTCAATCGTTAAAGGATAAATCATGAAATGACGAGTTTCCGCCATAATTTGGATAGGAAGGGAGGGGGGGGGGGAATAATCAGGAAAATATAAATTTGCCTTAAATCCGTAACTTGGACAACTAAAATAAAAAAATTCCGGAAAGCATACTTTTTATCCCGAACTCCTTTACCTTTTTTTTTTTTGTTTTTAGAGTTATTTTGATATTTCTCTGCAAACATTTTAATATTTATTTCTGGATCGTATCCTTTTCCCGCCACCCTCTCCCCCCCCCTGCACTGCAAAAAAAAAGTGAATAATTTAGACACACGACCAAACTGAGGACGATCCTTTCCCCCACCACCTCCCCAGTTAAGGAATTTGGGAGAAAACTTGTGACTTCTTTTCCAAAGGTGACCTTGATCGAGCAACATGCAGCTAATGAATGATTAATACACACGTAACTACATTTAGGTAGTATTTTTGTGAATTTTGAACCAGGATTTTATCACGTTCTTTCTTCCATCGGCTTTTTTTTCCACGGCTTTTTTTCCATCAGCTTTTTTTTCCACGGCTTTTTTTTCCACGGCTTTTTTTTCCATCAGCTTTTTTTTCCACGGCTTTTTTTTCCATCAGCTTTTTTTTCCAGGCCTTTTTTTTCCACGGCTTTTTTTTCCATCGGCTTTTTTTTCCATCAGCTTTTTTTCCGGGGCTTTTTTTCCCCAGGCTTTTTTTTCCATCAGCTTTTTTTTCCAGGCTTTTTTTCCCAGGTTTTTTTTCCTCGGCTTTTTTTTCCTAGATTCCCTCCATACAGCCCCATCCACGAAGTTGTGGGATATAAAAAAACAAAACATTTACATGATGAAGTAATGAAATTTTAAGAAGGATGTGCCCCAATTGTAATGGTTTGGAAAGATTAGGTGGAAAGTTATGTGAAAATTTCAACGTTTTACGACTAACTTTATGGGGGGGTTCTAACTTAAGATGGGTGCATTTCCGGAACCATGTTTATAAGGCTCTTTATTCTTATTTTTGATCACGGACTACACCCTGAAAGTTTGTCCGGACCTTTCAGTTACACCCTGTCTTAACGCACCAAAGCAAGCAATTTAAGCCCAATTAGTAACGCAGGAGAGGGCAACGTTTCGCACGCAGCGAAAAAGAAATTAAAACCGAGGGCTTCTACGAGTACGAGAAAAGATATTAGCACGGCTGGCAGGCAGTGCTTATTAGAGTTCGTTTGCGCACGAGAATTTTCAAAAACTGGACCGGAGGCGGCGGTGGAGGAGCAGCTAACAATTACATGAAAATGTTATATGCAACAATGGTGCAATAAAAATAAATAAATAAATAAAGACGTGAGGCGCACAAGGCGGGTAAGAAATCACTCGAACAAGATGCAACGAGGCTTGGGCACGGGGAAAGTAACATTGTCGTCTATCTTGTTCATTCGTGAAATGAATTGTTAACTCGTTGTTGAGAACCAAAGTGAAACGGTCCTGATTTACTCTTAAATCTTCAAGATTTAAACCGTAGGGTGCAATGTCCTTAATTTTGAGCCTCAAGTTTTGGCGGCCGACACGACTGAATGACTTATTTAGTTCTTCAATGCGGGCTTCGGGAAGCCAGTTAATTTGTTTCCGCGATTGTTTGCACGATATTGCATCTGCCGGCAACAATGCAAAAGCAATTGCCCATCAAGATGACACATGCTAAATCAAGACACACGCTAGTGCGTTGCCACAAAATAATAGACACGGGGCGAAACATGAACCTAATTATGCATTTCTAATGCTCAGTTTTTTTGCAAACAAAATTTGGTAGACAGTGTAAATACTGTACAAATTATAGACCAGACCGTAGCAATTACAATAAAAAAGATGAGACAAAAACCAACAAATTACTGAACAAAAAACGGCTTCGGCAATTAGAAAACATGGTTAGAGCTCATATCACCATACTCACAGCTGTCAATGAACACAAATAAAAACGGAAGAGTTCACTCGAACGCAAAGAAAAAAAAGTGTACTAGACTTGTGAATCTGTAAATCTTCCAACGGATTTACGGATTTGCTTGGATTTAAAGAGTTACAAAAGATTTGCCTAAGATATAATGATTTACATGAGATTTTTCAAAATTTACACGGATTTACAGAAGATTTGCAGATTTGCTGGGGTTTAAAGATTTACTAAAGATAAGATTTAATGATTTACATGAGATTTTTTTCAAGATTTACATGGATTTACAGAATATTTAAAGAGTTACACAGATTTACAGATTTGAAGATTTGCAGATTTACTGGGATTTAAAGATTTACAAAAGATTTAAGTAAGACTAAAATGATTTACGTCAGATTTGTACTAGATTTACAATAATTGCACGAGATTTACAAGATTTGAATGATTTACACAAGATTTACAGATTTACGAGATTTGCAACGGATTTGCAAATATACAATATTTGTACAATATTTGTAAATGTATTTGTATTTGTATTTCAATATTACAATATTTAATTAATTATTATTATTATTATATTATTATATTATTATTATTATTATTTAAAATATTTTAAATATTTAAATATTTGTAAATATACAATATTTGTAAATGTAAATATACAACGGATTTGTTTCTGGTCCCTGCTTAGAAAGCAAAACGGGCAGCACAGTGTGGCCAGTGTCATTGATAATGCAACTAGCGAACAGGATATTGCTGACCTGTGGGCCACTAAATTTGAAAAGTTACTGAATGGTGGGGGTAACCTTGGAGTGCAGGATTTTCGGACCAGTGGAATGGAGAATGGCGAAATGTTTATAAGGTTCTCTGCAAGGGAGGTTAAAGAGAATTGCAAAGACAATTGCAAAAATCTTGCTCTTGGTAAAGCCTGTGGATCTGAGCAGCTGAGTCGAGAGCATGTTCGCTATGCCTGGGATGGAATCCATGATTTGCTTGCCAATGGATTCTCTGCTTGCGTTACACACTCGTGGGTGCCTAAGGACTTGTCCAACGTTACAATTACTCCTGTTCCCAAAAACCGCACTAGTAATCTTACTGATAGTACTAACTATAGACCTATTGCTTTAGCCAGTGTTCTGTCAACTGTACTTGAAAAACTTCTTAACAGACTGGAACCCTTCCTAAAAACAACTTGTCATCAGTTTGGTTTTAAGGAGAAGCATAGTACTGAGCACGCTGTTGACGTGCTTAAGGATACTGTAAGACATTACCGGGCCCAGGATAGTGGTGTGTACGTCTGTTTCCTAGATGCCAGTAAAGCCTATGATCGGGTAAACTGGGGCGTTCTGTTTAAGAAATTGTGTGACAGGGGTGTCCTAATATGGGCAATCAAGACTCTTAGGAACTGGTATTCAACTCAGGAAATGACTGTGTGATGGAGTGGGTCCACCTCTAGAGTTTTTCAAACCAGCAATGGTGTGTGACAGGGTGGAGTGTTATCCCCTGCCCTGTTTGGTGTCTATATGGAGTCTCTGAGCCAGGCACTTGTTAACGAAGATGTTGGTTGCTATGTTGGTGGCACATGCATCAACAACATTTGTTTCGCTGATGATTTGGCACTTATTTGTCCTTCAGCTAAATCCCTTCAAGCACTGCTGGCAGTAAGTGAAAACGTTGCCCAGCAGTTGGACCTTCTGTTTAACCCCGACAAGACTGTGTGTATCTTCTTTAGACCAAGAGGCGTGAAATGGAAAGCGTTTATCCCCCCGAAGGTTTTCTTAAGTGGTAAATCGGTGAAGCTTGTGAGCAGCTACCGCTACCTTGGGCACATCATCTCGGATAACTTACGAGATGATGGCGACATGCACAGGCAATGCCGTACGGTGTGTGTTGCTGGAAATGGCCTGAAGGCTAAGTTTAGCTCGTGTGATAGGTTTGTAAAAAACCGTCTTTTCAAGGCACATTGCACAAACCTCTACACAAGTGGCTTATGGATGGACTATAACAAGGCCTCTGTGAACAAACTCACTAGTGCATACAACAATGCTGCTAGACGGCTACGTGGTCGGCCACCATGGTACAGTGCAAGTAGGGTAATGGTTGAGAATAACCTCCCATCCTTTGGAGCTATCAGAAGAAAAGCTGTTTGGGGAACTCGTGTTCGGGTGTTGGCTTCTCCTAACCTTCTGGTGCAGGCAGTGACCAGATTTTCACTGTGCAAGGAGTACACCTTCAGTACGTGGCATGCAGTACTGTACGGTGATTGCTTGTAGTTTTTGCTGTGTCATAATTCATTTCCCTCGTCCTTTTGTATAATCTGTAACTCGGCACTTTTTGTACTTAAGCAAAGGTGCTGTGGTCCAAAAACAAACGTGGGCCAAATTTTTGAAATAAAATAATAATAATAAATCTTCGGTGTACGTGATTTCTAGTTTTGTTGAACCCCTCGTGTGAAGGGCGCCCAAGGGAGGGTACTCTTGATACTAGCTTGTGTATTTTGTCAATAAACTTTCCAGAAAAGTTTTATCTCCTGAATCCTGGCTTCTAATGCTCCTTTTTTTTACAAACAAAAATTGGGCGAAAAGTGGGCATACACATGATAAATCGATCGTACCAATGACAATAAAAAAGAAGAGAAAGCAACCAACAAATTAACTGAACAAAAATCGGCTTCGCCCTTTAGAAGAATGAATTAGAGCTCTTATCCCCACGGAACTGACAGCTATGAAAACACGCAAATAAAAACACCGATTAGTTCACTCGGAAAACAATTCAAAGGGAGAAAACTAAACAATAAATGTCAAAGGTAATAAAACATAATACACAAATTAAACACATCCACAAAAATTATCCATTTAAAACACACGCGAACTGCAATTTGAACTTTAAGGGAACAAAACAAAACAAAACTCCCCAAAATGATAAATCGCCTGCTTAATAAACAAATTAAACATCCACACTCAGTGATATAGCTCATTTCAGACACAAATTGCGTTCATGTTGTGATATTACAAGGGAATAAAAACAATCCTTGTTCCATGGAACTGGACAAAACACACTTTTAACAAACTAGCATGTTTCACACATTGCAAATGCACACACAGTCACTCAAACGAAACAGACTTAAACACAAACCTACAAACACGGTCGAAACAAATCGCAAATAACAAAACTCTTACACAAATTAAACACACCCACTCCATCACCGTCATGGCCCAATTCAAAAACACAAATGGCGTTCAGTTTTAGATATTACCATGGAATAAAACAATCCTTGTTCCCTGGAATTGGAGTTCAAATTATAATTCGTTTCGTTCGAGTGAACTCTAGTCCGTCTTTATTTGTGTGCTTTCACATCTGTGAGTTCCATGGACACACGAGCTCAGATATTTTTTTTTTCAACTTTGTTAAGTCAATTAATTTGTCAGTTGCATTTTGTACTAGATATTGTCATTGCAGTAATTTTTTTTCGCCTTTTTCTTTTTACTTTACATCGTTTTTTTGTATCTTTAAATGCTGTTCTGGTCGTATTGACGCATTATCTATCTCTCTTAAAGAAACACGGCGGTAAGCCAAATCGGCTCGATTTAGTGATAAATATTACAGATGCAACGGGAATAGGTTTGCATCTGTAGTCATTTCTCTGTCAGGCTAAAAAAAAAAATTATTTTTAAAATCGAAATGTAACAAAAGAAAAATGTCTTCCGCAGGAGAACGTAGAAAATGAAAACAAAAGCAATCAAAATAATTCGCTTAAAACTAAAGAAATTATGTGAATTACTTTTGCAAGGACAGAGTCTACTTACACATAAAAAATGTTCAGGGTTCATACCGACCTGGAAAGTAAGGGAAAATCAGGGATATGAAACATGGTCAGGGAAAAAATGGAAAATTGCCAAAAAGTCAGTGACAGTAAGGGTTTTATTTTAATTAAAAAAAATGGGGCAAGAAGGTAGTAGCAAAGCAAGTGGAATTTGCGATACCACATAGTTCATTATAAAAACGAAATTCTAAAAATGAAAAAAAGGTTCTAAAAAAAAAAACCAGTTCATTTTAAAAACGAACTGTTTTTATTAGAACCGTTTTTTCCATTTTTAGAATTTGGTTTTTAGAATAAACCGTGTGGTCTCACAAATTCCAGTTGCTTTTCAAATTAGTTAATGTCAACTATTTCAAATTAATTTTTAAAAAATTGGGGAAAATGTGCAGTTGCCATCCAGATGAAGTTGTGATGCCAGGCTTGCACAGTGACTCTGTGTAATTTAAATTTTTTTTTTTTAAATAGAAGTGTTTTGGTCAGGGATATTTGAAGAAATAAGTCAGGGAAAATCAGGGATAGTCAGGGATATTCATTTTCAGATACGAGTATGAACCCCGAATGTTGCTTTGGATCCACATTAGATTCTGTCGGTGTTTCTGCAAGTCTTTCAAAGTAATTTTATTGTACCAGTAATCTGTCTAGTTACCAAATCGGAGCTACTTACGTTAAAAGGTAAACAAAATTGTTGCTCGTTTTCAGCGCATTAGTGCTGGTCACCCAAAAGTAGGCACTCAAGAGTCATGATTATTAGCAACGCCACTAGATGGCAGCACAAGCCAAACGTGTGTTTTCTTTTTAATTGCTTGAGCTACCCGGAGAAGCAATCTTTTCAGTGGTAGGGGGCAGCTATCTGTCGAACATACGTAAATACGAACATACGTAAATACGAACATACGTAAAATGGGAATAAATTTTGCACGTGCCTCAAATCAACAGTAAACGTAATTGACTAGGTACCAAGAAGAGATGTTGCATGCATGCTGAAAAAAAAAACGTGAAAAAATTAATGTATTTGCTGAAGACAATGTAACACAAAATACGAAAAACAATACCATAAAAGTGGTAAAATTTGAACTTGGGAACCCTTTTAATAAACCGAAAAAATCACGAGATCAAAGTGGCACTACCACCGATTGAAAATCGTACGAAAATACCGAGGTGCCATCACTTCCTTTACAGATTGCTCCCAGGTGCACGAGCACGTCCCCTTCTTTTAAATTAATTTTTTTAGGGAGCATATTAGTTACACTTGTTAGGAATTCACCTTTCATACATTTATTTCAATTAGAATTGTTGCATCTGCTGTGTAAAAAGTTCAAACACAGTCTACATAATGCAGAAACATCAGCAGCTCTGCTTTTAGCATAGTAAAGCATTTTTTCTGCTTTGTTGGAATAAAGCACAAACCCCCTTTCACATGAGCCTGAGTGCAACATTTGTAATGCTCAGGCCACTTCAGCATCTAAAGCTTAGAATTTTCACTCAATAAGTAAGGAGGCAGGGGGCTTGATTGTTTTGTTAAAAGAAATAGCGTTGTGCGTTCTTCCGCTTGATGCAAGCAATTGCTAAATAGCGCTAGCTGTTGCTGGATCATACAGATTTTCAATCAGCGATAGGGCCACTTTAAATGCAGAAAACCGTCAAACTAGTCTAGTTAAATTAGACTAACCAAGATATTGATAATAACAAAGAATCCTCGTGGGAATTATATGTTGCACGGATAGTACTAAAGTGGAAACGGGCGCTTCCCCCCCCCCCCCATAATTCCGTTGACGTGAAGAGTTGCCACCTCTTTCTAGTGGCTTGTTTCGTAATTATCTAATAACTGTAATTAGGGGTAATTACGGCATTCTGTTCGAACTTTCGAATGATACAATTGCTTGGCGTTGAACACTGGTCGTTGGCAACTCTTCTCCACGTGCGGGACACGTGCATTCTTTTTGACGAAAGTGTTTCCATATTTTGGCGCGAACCAGCCCTTAAATGAAGAAGGTTTGGCGGCAAAAGGAATCATTCCCAACAGGCACAGAACTCTTTGCACGAATTGTCTTGTTGGACAATTTCTTGATTCATGTGCGGATTGTTAAAATGTTAAATTTTGTAAATTGCGTAATATCGAAGGATGAAGTAAAGAAGTTTTGCATTTAACAAGTCTGCAGTGAACCCTTGAAATTACAACGGGTTTGGGTACCATCTTGGAAAATTGCACCACTACCACCATTTTGGAAAATTATACAATACTACTATAAAGAGCGAAAAATGGAAACTAGTTGATCAGTTTTGCCGTAAGTTCTTATAATAGAATAATAGAAAAATGTAATAAAATATATAATTAAAATTCCGAACACTATAGCACCAGAAGTTGTTGAAAATCCAAGATGGCAGTTGAAAATGGCGTCCAGACAGGTTTTTTTTGTAACGAAACCACATTGATCAGATTGTAAAATTGGTAACAATGTTCAGATTTAAATTATCATCACGACATACCGTATTTATATTTAGTGTACATTTAAGCTAGCGATTCTGACCTTATAATTTATGTCATACTGTCCTTATTACATTCAATGGAATAGTGCGTGACAATTCTAAGCTTTAGATGCTGAAATGGTCTTATTATTACAAATGTTGTACTAAGGCTCATAGGAAAGTCGGTTTGTGCTTTATTCCAACAAAGTAGAAAAATGCTTTACGATACTAGAAGCAGAGCTGCTGAAGTTTGCATATTCTGTAGACTGTGTGTGAACTTTTTTTTAACTGCCGATGCAATAATTTTAATTGAAATAAACGGATGAAAGGTGAATAAATATAAGCGTTTCCAAAAGAGTGTAATTAAAATTCACCCCTGGATATAAAAAAATATATACCACTGTTTTTTATATGCTATAACACCGGTTTTTTTTATCTGTTTGTATTCGTGATGAGAGTGCGAATTTAAACTGCTGCTTTGGTACTTAGAGTTAACGTATATGATTACGCTCAAATGAAAGGTGACACACACAAAAAGTTCAGATTATACGAACACGATCTGCCCTGCTCACCCCCCCCCCCCTTTCCCATCCTTCTCCAATATCTTCCTGTTTGGCTTCCTATTAAAAAAAAAGTTCTTAAACTATTATGCGATTGTGTATCTGTTGCTGACCACGAACTAAATTTGAATTATTTATCCGTTAAGTTTATCCTTTACCTGGAGATTAAATGGAATGGGTCCCGTTCTTGAAATATTCATAAACCATTTGTCTGTTTTCTTCTTTTAACTCTTGAATAAATGGGAAACGTGCTAATTTATAAATTTGTTGAAATGTTGTGTCCAAAGCAGTTATCTTTAAACGTCGTATCTCGTTTTGTCTATTTGCGCAAAATATTAATTACCGGGGGGGGGGGGGGGGGGGGGTTGAAGGAGTGTTTTTGGGGGCCTTACCCACCCCCCCCCCCTGCCCCGGGGACAAACTGTAAAGAACCCCCCCCCCCCCCCCACTCCCGTCTTCCTCCCATCGCATTGGCAACCAGTAACAAAAAATAAACTGGCTTTTGGGACATAAGGTTTTAGTTAGATCCATTGTTATTATGCTACGGATCACCCTATTGGTTTTGGCTATCACCCTATCGGTTTCGGGTGCAACAGCCTCTCTCATGTATTTGCACCTAATGCTATCGAACCCTCTACGTAATCTTACACTATCTGAGCAAAATAAACTGTACAAGATCAGCTTGGGAACTGTTAAAATCGGAATCTGCTTTCTTTTTTTTAAATTAATTTCTTTGAGCCTTGTGTCATCTGAAGCAACCTAACACTCGTATAGATAAACTGGCTCAATTTTGAACCTAGCAACACGTTTTTGAAGCAATTCAGAGCACCGAGACTCTTGCACAATAGCCCATAGGAATAACATTAGGAAAGACAAATTTAAAGTATTCTAGCACCAAAACTATTATTTCGTCTAAAATAAAATGAAAAAAAAGCATAACTTCATTTTTTTTTCGTTTAGGCTAAGGACAGAAAAAGCTGAAAAGAATTCTAGGATAAAACGCTCCCTTTGTTTTTCTACCAACTTTAGTAATTTGGGTGAATACAGCATGGATTTTCAATGCAATGCAAAAAAAAAAACTGAATTTTTGTTTTAAGTAGGAAAGCACTCTTTCAAAAAAAAAAATTGCTCTTAACTGTACACACCTGGCGTATTATTTCGAAAACTTTATTTGGTGTTAGGTCTTACTGGATGGAAAGCAGAGCTCATTCACTGAATCTTGCAGGGCAGCTAGACTGGGTTCGACCAGGTGCCTTATTTATGCCTGGTAATGAAACTGAGTCAGGGAAGGGAAACATAAATGGAAGTGAAGCACTAATGTAAGAGGAGTAAGGGAAGCACTAATGGAAGTGGAGTAAGAGAAGCACAAGTGAAAGTCGAAAAAGAGAAGAGAAGCAGTAATGGAAGTGGCGTAAGGAAAGCACAAGTGAAAGTCGAAAAAGGGAAGAGAAGCAGTAATGGAAGTGGAGTAAGGGAATCACAAATGAATTTCGAAAAAGGAAAGAGAAGCACTAATGGAAGTGGAGTAAGGAAAGCACAAGTGAAAGTCGAAAAAGAGAAGAGAAGCAGTAATGGAAGTGGAGTAAGGAAAGCACAAATGAAAGTCGAAAAAGGAAAGAGAAGCAGTAATGGAAGTGGAGTAAGGGAATCACAAATGAATTT
>JAHWFP010137979.1:31611-51897 GCA_023313725.1 Lithobius niger | reverse complement strand
ACACGACCAAACTGAGGACGACCCTTTCCCCCACCACCTCCCCAGTTAAGGAATTTAGGAGAAAACTTGTGACTTCTTTTCCTTTTCGGGATTCCAAAGGTGACCTTGATCGAGCAACATGCAGCTAATGAATGATTAATACACACGTAACTACATTTAGGTAGTATTTTTGTAAATTTTGAACCAGGATTTTATCACGTTCTTTCTTCCATCGGCTTTTTTTTTCCACGGCTTTTTTTTCCACGGCTTTTTTTTCCATCGTCTTTTTTTTCCATTAGCTTTTATTTCCGCGGCCTTTTTTTCCGCGGCTTTTTTTTTCCATCGGCTTTTTTTTCCATCAGCTTTTTTTTCCGGGGCTTTTTTTTCCAGGCTTTTTTTTCCGCGGCTTTTTTTTCCTCGGCTTTTTTTTCCTAGATTCCATCATACAGTATTCCGTTTAGATGATTTTCCAGATTTGTTATTTAGGCAAATATTAGACAATTAACCCATTACACGATTGTCCAGTTAGAATTTCGTCGACACCCCTCTGCCTCAATCTTCATTGAAGTGTACCGACAGTGGCGCAAGTAGCTTTTTCCTAGGGGGGGGGGGGGGCACGGGCAAAATGTTGGACGTCTCCTTAAACAAGTCTTCCATTTTGAAAGGATAGTTGCTTTCATTCCCGACCAAAAGATTATGAATTTTGTCTCGGTTGGGCCTTTGATTCCCATTTTGGCCTCCTGCTCCGATTGCGGCACTGTGTTGCACGATGCAATTTTTTTTTATCAAAAAATTCAAAATTTTATAATTTTTTTTACCGATTTGGTAAATTTTTCACCTTTTTTCTCACTTTTACTAGAGCTAAATCGTATTATAAAATGCTGTACGCAACTGTCAGTGTCAATAATTGAACCTTTTGTATTTGTTTAAAAAGGCATATTTTTGTTTAAGTGTACGTAGCCTTTAAATAATTATGACTTGTTTATTGTTTCAATAGTACCGAAATAAGCAACCGCCCGTCGTAGCATCTGGGAACTGCAGTGAAAACCAGTGTGCGGCCATTTAAGATGAAAAAAAATTAACATGTCATCATGCAGTGATTTTTACTGCATTCCTGGACTACTACAACGGGTGTTGGTTGATTTGATTTTCTCACTGAAGCTTCAGTCCTCATTGTTTGATGCTGTTTCTAGACACACGCTAGTGTATCGCCGCCAAGTAGACGTTTTATTGTTGTTGGAGCTTAATTGTTAGAGCGTAATTGTTAGAGTGTAATTGTTGTCAGATGGCGGCTCACTAGCAGAATGGTCATCATGCGTCTGGACTGGCATCTTGAGTTTTATGACTGTCTAGCTCCCGTTCAATTTGGGTATTGTGCAAACAGGACTGCTCAGGATGCCATTGCGTATCTGCTGTCTGGGATCCACGAGGCCTGGGCACACGGTCAGGTGGTTGTAGCTGTATTCCTTGATATCAAGGCCGCTTATGACACCGTCAGTGTTGAGTGGGTCTGTTATAACCTGTCTAGGCTGGGTGTTGGTCCAAAGCTGGTTGGTGTTATTTCCGCTTTGCTTGGTGAGCGCAAGTTTGTGACCAATATCAATGCATTCTGGTCAAAGGAGGCCAGGTCTGGGCGAGGGCTTCCCCAGGGCAGTTGCCTGAGCCCGACTTTGTTTGCTGTAGCAGTGAATAACATACTCCTGGAACTGAGTCAGACGTCGAATGTCGTCTGCTATGCAGACGACGTTGCTCTGTGGTTTGCCGGCGATGAAGTTGCAGCGTGCTGTCAGTGTGCACAGATGACTGTAGGTCGCGTCTCTTCCCGACTGTCTGAGCGGGGTCTCCTCCTTGCACCGGCCAAGACTGAGCTCATGGTGTTTTCCCGTGGTGCGAAGAGGAGTAGAGTTCCTGCATCAATAGTGGTAGATGGCACAGTAGTGGTTCAGTCGTCAGTGGTTAAGTATTTAGGGATAGTGTTGGATGACCGACTTGACTGGTCATCTCATACCAGTGGGCTGCGTCTCAAAGTTTGCGCAAGGACCTCAGTCCTAAAGCGTCTTGCTGGGATTCCTGGGGTAACACGGGGTTCGCTTCTGGCGGTCTACAGGACGTTTATTCGTTCGTCTTTGGATTACCACCTGCCCTTCCTGCCATCATACCAGCGGCATGTGCGCTCCCTACAAGCGGTGGTGAATGTTTGTCTCCACCTGGTAATGGGCTGTCTGGTCTGTACTCCTGTTCCAGCCCTCTGGGTTGAAAGCTGTGAGCCTCCACTTTACATTCGGGCTGCTGAGCTGCTTTTGGTTTTGTGCGTGCGCAATGTTAGTCGTGGCAAGTACGACCCAGTTGGTCGTATAGTTGGCGATTATTGCACCCTTGGGCCTGTGGCTCGTGCCACGTTGGGGTCTCTTGGTTACGGGGCGTCTCTCCTCCGTCGTTTATCTTCTTGTCACCCTATGGATGTGGCTATTGCTCGTCCTTTTTGTCCTTGGGTATGGTGTCCGGCTCTGGTGTATGTGTTCGGTGTGCAGCGGTTAGGTGGTGCTGAGTTCTGCGAGGTGTTCTGCGACGCGTCTTTTCGTCGTGACACCTGGGATGGTGGTGTAGGAGTAGTTGTCCCGTCCTTGAAGGTTTTTCGAAGTTTCAGGCTGGATGCAGTGCCCTCCAGCACTGTTTGCGAACTTTGCGCGATTTCTGTGGCACCGGATGTCGCTTTGGATCTTGCTCTCCCTGCTTTTGTTATCTACACTGACTCAGAGCCAGCAATTGAGACTGTCCGGCGAGCTGTGGCTGCTCTTGACCTACGAGACCCGGTTGTATACTCCATATGTAGGAAGTTGTGGGCAGCGGAGCGTCGTGGCCAGGTATTTTTGCGTTGGGTTCGCAGCCATGCAGGCTTGCATGGGAATGGTCTCGCGGATGGCCTGGCGAAGGAGGGAGCATTTGATAGTGATGTAGGCTCTCTCTGTGTTCACTTGTCTGTCCGGTCGAGGCGCCAAGTGCTCACTGGGTGGTGCATGGACCTATGGACCACTGAGTGGCGTGCGTCATCGGCGGGACACGATCTCTTCCGTATTCATCCTGTTTGCAGTCATTCAACGGTCCTTGATAGATTCCCGGTGCCGACTGCTAGGGCTCTCTCGCGTTTGCGCACTGGGCACTCCCTTCTCGAGGCTCATCATCATCGGATGGGCTGGTCGGACTCTCCTTTGTGTCCGGTGTGTCGGGTGGATCTCACACCGGAACATTTTCTGATCCACTGTACGGTTTTCCGTGTTCAGCGGATGGGTCTGGCTCGATACTTCCATGCCGGTCAATCTGCGGATGGTCTTCTGTCCCTGAATGATGGTCGCGTGTCTACAGGTAGGCTGTCGGCTGTAGCTCGTTTCGTTAAGGATACTGGGGTTCGTTTGTAGTATGGGTCTTGCGCTGTCACCTTTTCACCTTCCTCCATTTCCCTCTCCTTGCACCAAGCCCGGGGTCTGTGTGTTCTGATCTGTGTTCTGGGGGTTCCTTACTTTTGTTGCTCCCCGGGGTGCTTCTCTTTGTTCAATAGTTTTCTCTGTACTTATATGTAGTTAGTCGCAGAATGCCTGGTCCAGGACCAATTTTCTGCGTAATAAATCAATCAATCAATCTAACTAGCAGACTGTGTCTTTTAAATAAAACCAACTTATACGTGATATCAGCATACTGGTGTAAATTCCCCATGCGGTAGAAATCTTTGCAAGTCGTTTGAATCGGGTGTCTTGGGTCCAGTAACAAAGAAAAACTCAACACGAAAATGTGGGAACGTGTCCTTCATGGAGAGAAAGTATCCTCAATAACAGTGATTTGTCTTACTGGTGACTAGTAACTAATAACTAGCAACTAGTAACTAGTCCGCAGGCTCCCATGTTAATTCTCATAGGGTATAACGACACGTCTACAGCTCATTAGGGAAAGTTGCCAGATCTAAATTTCGGCAGACAGGTAAGTCGTCATATGGGGAAGTGCCTTTTTCTAAAATGGGGGTTGCAGCTAGAAGCACGTGGTCTTGAAGTGGCTCGTAAGTGCAAAATTATTGTTGTAACCATTATTTGTATTGTCATCCAACAGTAGATTATAACATGCTTAAGTGTTACACGCTTATCGTTTCAGTACCTAATTGTCAGAATTCATTGTTGTTGGCAATAGGTGGTTCACTAAGAGACGGAGTATCTTTTATTGCAAAGGTTTGGTCGTTTTTTTCCCCACCAAATCCAAATCGTTTTTTTTTTACGGTACGCGAATTCAAAATGAATTATCTGCCCCACGACCCAAATAAATTTCTCATTACTGGTTCAATAAGACACAAGGTATCTTTTATTCCATAGGAATTGATTAGGTCCTTGCAATTACCATACTGTTATGCTTGTTATTAATTTATTTGGAATGACAATAGCAAATGTGAAAATAATGAATGAGAACATTCATACAATAAAATACCTCCTAAAAGGTAGGGGTGACAATTACACCATGGGATTTTTTGTACATTCACAGGCCTATGAAAGTCGTGATATCCACCCAAAACCAAAACTGGTAAGAGAAGCCGCCAAGTTTACAAAAAGGGTCGGCCTTTCAAAGTAGTGATATCATTCAACCAGGGAAAGGCCACCAAGGTTAATCCTATTAGCCAAGTTAATCGCACCGAATAATACTTTGGACGTTAAATGAAAACTCGAAGATTGCTACCGCTTGTAGCAATCTTCTAGTTTTCATTTAACCTTCGAACTATTAGTAGGTGCGATTAACTTGGCTAATAGGATTAACCTTGGCGGCCTTTCCCTGGTGGAATGATATCACTACTCTGAAAGGCCGACCCTTTTTGTAAACTTGGCGGATTCTCTTACCAGTTTTGGTTTTTGGTGGATTAAGAATTTACCATTCGTAAAGAAACAGGGAACAATACACTGAAATAGGTTTGCATTTGTTTGATTTAAAGTGGCACTATCACCGATTGAATGTATGCAGCTAATCTGGCCACATCTAGCGCTATCTAGTCACTTTCTAGCACTTGCTTGCATCAAGCGAAGGAATAGCACAACGCCACTTCTTAACGAAACAAACAAGCCACGAGCCTCCTTTAATTACTGAGTGAAAATGTAATATGTCCTCGTGCACCTGGGAGTAAGCTGTACAGGTTAACGATATCACTGCCGCTAAATGGTGCCATGGTATTTTCGTTCGCTTTTCAATCGGTGGTAGTGCCACTTTAAATTGCACTGCTCGAGAGAGTCGAGTCCATGGTTCTGTAGACTGGCTTGGTGCTTTTGACGGTGGTCGCAGGGTTCCCACCAACCTGGAAAACCTGGAAAAACCTGGAAAGACTCACTTTTAGGCCTAGTCGTTAGTGCGCTACACACATTCTGTTAAAGACATCGTTATAAAATAAAATGTATCCTTTTACTTCTGTGTTGACACCTAACAGTTCATTAAATCGGCGCGTTTGAACCCTATTCAAACGTGTTGTTACATTCATTCCTATTAGTTCCATCCGAGTTTTCAGTGGATGCCACGCATTCCATCTGGTAATTTTTCAATTTTCAGCCCAAATCTAAAGTAAACTAAATTACAACTAAAATAAACTAAATAATAATTAAATACAAGCTAGTGTCGTTTAGTTGAGTTTAATTTTAGGCTGAAAACAGAGTAGAAATTCCCACATAAAATTGAACTCATTACGCCCTTAGACGGGACTAATAGGAATAAATCTAAGACGTTTCAATTGGGGTCTCAGTCACAAACTCTCCTCCCCAACCCTATAAATTGATAAAACTGGTAAACTGTGTAGAAAATTTCCTTCCTAAAATACGTAACTAGAGCCTTGAAATAGACCACAGCTATCCTGGAAAACTCAGAGAAATTATTTCAGTATTTTGGTGGGAACCCCGTTACCAAGAAAGCCTATTCTGCTTTCCGATTGCCGGCGCCAAAGGTCACAAATTCCTCCCGGCTTCTGGTCATATTGTTTGACTGTCTCTATCTACTCTTGTGCTAATAATATGCAGACGCAGAGGACCCGTTTTTCTCGTATCGTGGACAAGCTGGTCAAGCTCTGACCTTGGGAGTAAATACCTCACGTCTTTGTTAGCTTTGACAGTCTGCCGCTGATTGTCATCAACAAACTGAAAGCAGATAATCCGATTTCTTTGTTTGCGTACCCTTCAGGACGCGTTTACGCCCCGACTCGCCTCGCCGTTGCATTTTCGCAGCTAGAATTTAATCGCAATGGCAAAAGTGTCGTTGCCATGGTAACATCAAGACCTGGATTAACGAAATCCGACATCGTTTGAGTAAATGCTTGCAGTCTTATAATACGTGACAACAAGAGTAAAGAATTCCTCCTGACTATATAATTTCCCCAGTCGCTTCTGAACTTACATTGTTGACTGTTTTCGTTGCGGGCCGGCAGAGCTAAAACAGCCGAGAATGCAAAGACGCATTTGCGTCATTCTGCAAACGCACCCCGGGATTGCATGGTGTAAACCCGGTGATGCAAAAATTGCTCATTTAATTACTAATAACAAGAATAACAAGAACCCTATAAATTCCTGCGAATAATATTGTTCTGCAGGCGTCGGACGACTCTTTTTGGAGCTTGATTTACCTAATCAAGCTCCTATACGCTAGCAAGCGAGGTCGGCATGAATCCTCCTCATCACCGAAGTCCGCTTCTGGAAATTTTCTGATTTTTATGTCCTGTTCTCTTCCCGTATGCCAGGGTTTGCTGGGGTCAGGCCCGAACCTCGGTCCTCTGTAATATGACGTAGTCGTGCTAACCGTCAGGCCACCTGGCAACTTGCCCCATAAGGACCTATTAAATACCGTGGTAAGTTTGGTGAATGGTGAACTGAGGATCTTACATTCGACATTTTTTGTGTAATTAATAAAGCCGAACAAACATACTTTGTGGCACCTGATTAACAAGTGACTTCTGGGGCAGGCTCCACGATGCTGATAATGACTGGTACACCCTTTTGAAACGGAGCGCAGCCATAAACCCAAGCAAATTAAAACCTTTTAGTCCTTCCCCCTCCACCCCACTTCATTCCCTCCTCTCACCCTAAATGCTAGCGAACCATCTTCTGTCCCCCCCCTCCCCCCCCAACCCCCCCCCCCCCCCCCCCCCCCCCCCGGCACTCAATCAACACATGCACCAAAGACTTTTTCCCTCCCCACACGTTACATCTCCATCTGCCCTCCAGCCCTCCACTACAGTTCTCTAGTCTCCAATGCTCCCACTTTGGCCCTAAACAGGAGCACACTCCCCCATCCCACTTTCAGCTTCTCTGTATCTCTCCGTCATAGATTTCCCTTCCTCCACAGGCTGGTTTCCACTTCCGCAGTTCCTTTCCTCAATTCCATCCTCTCCTCTTCCTCTTCACAGACTTCAGGGCCAAGTGCCTTGTTCGTTCCACTCACCTATCCACACCTCCCGATGACATAATCATACATCCTCGTGACAGCCATCTCCTAAAAGCTCCCTAACCCTCATGTTATAGGCTAACTTCGCCACCACCTCTCTAGCTTCAAAACCAGACCATCCCATTTCTCCTCTCACTACCTCTTAGCCATAAACCGATTCACTCCCAATGTCTGCCTTACATACTCCTCCTGGAGCCTTTCCAGTTTTCAGTGTACCTCCCTCCTCAACACCAGGATCCTCCAGGTAATGTGACTCCTTGGCGGCAACCCCCTTCTAAAAGATTCCAGCCAACTCAAACCTGTTGCACCCCCACTTGGCCACATTCGTCCCTTTAACACTCCCCCCCCCCCCCCCCTATACACACACTTTCCCAACAACCTATTTTTTCCAACTTCTCCAAAACATTCTCTGCGCGCACATCTCCTGGACCCTGTTCTTTCCCGGCATCATCTAATCCTCCTTCCTCCCATCCCAAAGTTCCTCCACCTTTCTGAACATCATGAACCCAGATTTGTCACTACTAAACTCCGTTTTCGCTTTCACCACGCAGTCCACCTTAAAGCTTTAGAAGCTGTTCCAAATCATCCCTCTCCTCTCCATCATCCCACGTCATCCGCAAACATAACAGCAGGTGTCCTAAAAACCCACCCCATTCTTTCCCCACCTAAACCCCAGTCCGGTCTTCTCCAGCTCTCTCAGGAAGACCATGAACAAAAGGGAGGACGTCGGGCAGTCCTGCCTGAGTCCTCTACCACATTCAACCCACCCCATCCCACCTTAAGACAAGTCCCCGAGCAACCCTTCATAATCATATGAATGAATCACTTCTCAACCCCAGCCTTCCTCAGAGCCTTCAACAGGAAACACCATCGAATGCTATGTGATGTGATGTCTAAAAACACAATCCAAACCCCTTTACCTTCTTTCTTAGCCGCTTCAATGGCACATATGATGATAAATATGTCCTCAAGTTTTCTTCACCTTATAAATTGAGCTGCCAACAGCCACATGAAAGTTCCTTACATAGCACTAATAATGACCATAGGACGATAGTTTCCCAATTTATTCTTACTTTTCCCTTTCCCCTTGTGAATCAAACAAACTCTGACCTCACCTAGCTCCTCAACCAAGAGATTTCTTCAACAACGTTTTCCCTCTCCTACGAAGCTCTTTCAGCATCTCTTCAGCAATCTCGTTCTCCCCATCACCATCCCCTCGTTCCACAGTCGAAGGGCCCCCTCCAGTTTTTCCAATAAAATTGCCTTCCCAGGGCGTCGTTCAATCTACTGCTCCAGCTTTAGCCTCTTTCCTCCCCCTCGTTTTCCCCCACAGAATTCCTTGTAATGAGCCGTAAGGCCCCAGTATTTCTCCTATCCAGGTCTCCCCCAAACCTCCTTCTTCTCACATACTTCTTCCACCAAACTCGGTCCCCTCAGTTTCCTCCTCCTCCCCCAAGCTCGCCAAACCCCGCATGCCCTACGTTCTGCAATCGCCTTCTTCACTTTCCCATCCTTTGGCCTTTTGTCTCCCTCTGCTCTCCCTTCTGTCGAAAGCCTCCCTTGCTATATGAACGAACTCCCTCTCCCATTCCCCGTACACCATTCCCAGCACATGTGCAGAGGCACTCAGTATAACGACATTGAGTCGGGCCCACGTATAAAACGCCAACTCGATGCCTAAATAGGAGAACCAATGCGCGGAGTGTCCTGCATATGGTCGAAGCCAATCCTCAGCTAAACTAAGCAAGAATCCTAAGGTATTAACATCGACAACGCAATCATGAGTTGCCGTTGGAAGTCAACTGAAAGCGGCAAACAGTCTCAGACCGAGTTGGTGCTTTTATCCTGCAAAGGGAGGATAGAAGAGATTTGGAACCTTAAACCAACATTTGCTTTTGAGTCATTCATTTCCTCTGATACCCTTACACCTTTATGGACAACATTATTTGGTGCTTTTATCATTACTTGAGTTGAGTTTATTTCGGTACAGTGTACACGGAAATAGTTGGCAAAAGACGAACCTGACATCACAAAAGATACCCGCAAGGATAAGGGTCGAACCAAAAAAAGGAAACGAAAATAAGAATAAAAACGGTAATTAATGTGGAAAACATGGTTTCCAAAATCAAACAAAGCACGATTAAGAAGAACTAAACTTAATAAGAAAAAAAGTGGGGGAAAATGTACGAGTACTAGAAAACAATGCAATGAAATAGGAAAAATTGTCAGTATCATACACGGCGATAGCCGTGTATATTTGATTCCTCTCTCCAGCAAAACTAAAATTATTAATTTCTCCGCTTCTATTCAATATATTTCGACCAAACTAGCAACTTTTCCCAACTTTACACCAACTTTTATGCAATTCCGTACAAGAGTAAACGTATGGAGCCACACGTAAATTTGAAAACTGTTCACTTGTTGTTGTTCTTGTTCTTGGCTGACACGGTCTCAGAAAAAAACTACTGCTCCTACCTAAAATCTGAAACATGATCTGAGCCAGAAATGTCCCTGGGCTTCAACCTTACAGGGACCACTTTTTCTATTGGTCGATCCATTCCGGAGTTAGGGGACCCTAAACGATCATTTTGATTGTTTTACATTGTTTTAACCATTGTATTTAGGGAACAAGGCCACTCAGCAAACTCCAGCGTTTGTAATTGCGTTTGTAATTTGTAACTAGCTATAGTACAGGGTGCATGGCTCAGGGCCACAACCCTTAATAAATAAATTGAAATTGAAAGATCCGGATGCAGAGAAGTAGACATGAAAGTGTATGCTGTATAGTGGTTTGTATAGTGTTTTGGATAATGTGTTGTATAATGTTAGATGGGGCGTACGGCTGAGGGCCACGGCTCCAAATAAATAATCATGAAAGATCCGGTGATCTTCATGATCGGATGGAAGTTCTGAGTTGCTCTGAGGCATGGTACCGTTGCTCTACGGTGGGTCCGTGGGCATAGTGGAACAATAGGGAATGAGGTTACTGATGGTCTTGCTCGTGAAGCAGTTTTTCAAGGTGCGCTCCCAGTCGTGCAGGTAGTAACGGTAGCTGCCAGGCGGCCGCTGATTCGTCGATGGCTTCTGCAGCACTGGCAGAATGAGTGGATGAGAGCAGAGACTGGCAGAACTCTTTTTCGTGTTCAGCCTACTTGTGGCATGCAGACAGTGCTGGACAGGCTGAGTTATACGGATGCTAAGATATTATCACGGTTACGGACGGGCCACTCGCTTTTGCGTGGACATCAATTTCGGTTTGGGTGGGTTGATACCCCCTTATGCCACGCGTGTCACATGGAGGTAACACCAGAGCATTTTATTCCGGTTTGCCCATTGTATGCCCATCTTCGTGCCTCGCTGGCAATATTCATGTGTGCGATACCGACACTGGATTTGCTGCTGTCTGCTACAGCTGGAGCGGAGTCGTTGCAGCGATTGCGGTGCCTGGCTAGGTTCTGTAAGGCGACGGGGGTCACAGTACAGCATTTGCCTAAAGGGTCCGGTCTCCTAGTGTCGCAGTGCATTGTGGTTTGTTGTTGTTCGTTGTTATTGTTCGTTGTTGTAAGTTATCCCGGGTGTAAACAGGTTACTTTCTGTCTGCAGGGTGATTTTATGTAGCGGTTGGAAAGTAGTGGCTGAAGTTATCCTGTTGATTTGAGATGTAGCATTTGTACTTGGGAGCGTGCGGTTTCGGACAGGGCTCCTGGGAAATAAATGAATGAAAGAATTAGTATGATGTTAGATGGGGCGTACGGCTTCGGGCCAGGGCTCCGAATAAATAATTATGAAAGAATTAGTGTTTCAGATAAACGCATATATTTTTAAACCAAACTAAGCTGTGTTGAAGGCCTCGAAATTGGCAGCTAAAAACGATAGAATTGCGTATTTATTTCGCAGATGCAGGCTTTCAGAGCTGACTTGAATTGTTTCAAAGTGGCCAGCAACAATCGATGGCATGCATAAACGTTTGTTGCGCGCGACATAGCCGTAAAAAAGGTACACGGATTACAAACAAAAACGTCAGGTGTGGCGTAAAAAAAAAGGGGTTATATGATTGATTTTTCACTTGTTAAAATGTACACGGATAAAAATTGATCATTTTCAATTGACATAAAATCAAATGTACAATTGAGAAAATTGCATCTGTTTAAGTGCTGTTGCGCTTTACGAATCATATATTTAAAACACTGCACTTAAACATATGCAATTTTCTCAATTGTACATTTGATTATTTCAATTGAAAATGATCAATTTTTATCTGTGTACATTTTAACAAGTGAAAATTCAATCATATAACCCCTTTTTTTACGGCACACCTGACGTTTTTGTTTGTAATCATACACGGCGATAGCAGCAAAACTTTCCTCTTTCCAGCAAAACTAAAACTATTTATTAATTTCTCCGTTTCTATTCAATTTATTTCGATCAAACTTGGCCAGATAGTAGATAGCAACTTTCCCCAACTTTATACCAACTTTTATGCAATTCCGTGCAAGAGTAAACGTACGGAGCCACTCGTAAATGTAAAAGTGTTCACTTCTTGTTGTTGTGGTTGTTCTTGTGTGACACGGTTACAGAAAAAACTACTGCACATACCTAAAATCTGAAACATGATCTTAGCCAGAAATTTCCCTGGGCTTCATCCTCAGAGGGACCACTTTTTCGATTGGTTCATCCATTCCGGAGTTACGGGTCCTTGAACGATCATTTGATTAGGAAACCATTGTAATTAGGGAACAATGCCACTTAGCAAAATCCAGATCCATTCTTCGTGCACGTGTTATGTGTTTGCTAAAAATTTGATTGTTGAAGGGCAAAATGAAACACCAGCCTAGCCTGGGTTAGGACTGCTCTGATCAATATGGGGGTAGGGCAGAAGCTTGTTGACACCATAGTTGCACTTCTAGGAGTCCGGACGTTTGTGACGAGGGTCAATGGATTTTGGTCAGCGGAGGCGAATACTGACAGGGGACTTCCCCAGGGGAGTTGTTTAAGCCCTACTTTATTTGCAATAGCAATAAATGAAGTGCTAACTGAGGTTGGCGCTTCGGCTAACATCGTCTGTTATGCGGACGATGTGGCTATTTGGTTTGTAGGCGATAGGTTGGACCTGATGACCGAGTGTGCACAGAAATCTATTGGTGACATTCAGAGCCTTCTGACTGAGAGAGGGTTGCTCCTAGCCCCCGCTAAGACTGAAGTGGTGGTGTTCGCACGGTATACTAGGGTTGCTGTGGACCGAGTTGAGCTATATGTTGGGGATCAAGTGATTCGGCCGAAGCCTACTGTGAAGTACCTTGGTGTGATCCTGGATTCAGCCTTGAATTGGTCTGAGAATGTAGGCAGGCTAAAAGGAAAGGTGTTGGCACGAACAGCAGTGTTGCGGGCCCTCTGTGTTGGGACTGTGACGAGAGGGGCGCTCCTAGCGACGTACAGAACGTTTGTCAGATCGGTACTGGATTACCATCTCCCGTTCTTGAATGGGTCCAAGCAGCACTTGCAGGCGCTGCAAGTTGCAGTAAACACGTGTCTGCGTGCTGTTTCAGGATGCATAGCCTCCACCCCGGTCCAGGCACTGTGGGTGGAGTGCAATGAGCCTCCGTTGGACATTAGGGCCAAAGAGCTTCTGGTTGCACTGTGCCTTAGGAATCTGAGTAGAGGCCCGTCAGATCCAGTGGGCAAAATCTTGGAGGACTATGGAAGCTTGTCTGAAAGAGCACGAAGTATTCTGGGAGAGGCTGGTGCAGGGATTACTCTCCTGCAGCAAGTTTCGAGCGGTGCTCTTCCGGTGGCTCGGGCCCGGTCACTCAGTCCCTGGATTTGGTGTCCGCGCCTGCTTCAGGTCTTCGAACAGGGGAACACGGATTGTGGGGTTTATTGTGATGCCTCGTTCAAGGCGGATGTCCGGTGTGGAGGGATTGGAGTTGCAATACCGTCGCTTAAGATTTTTGTTAAGCGGCGAGTGGAAGCGGTCACATCCAGTATGCTTTGTGAGCTCATTGCCATTTCTGTGGCGTTGGATATGGCAATTGATGTTGAGCTGCCGTCATTTACGCTTCACACGGACTCTTTAGCAGGCTTTGGCCATCTCCGGAAATCTTGCGAATGCCTTGAGGTTGACGACCCGCTTATCTACACGATCTTATGGAAGCTGTGGATTGCGACGCGTTCCAGTTATGTACGATTACAGTGGATAAGAGGTCACTCCGGGGATCGTGGCAACGTTCTGGCGGATGGGCTTGCGCGGGAAGCTGTTGCTGAGCAGAGCCCAGTTGTTACCCCGGTTTTATCGGCACGAATGCGCCGAGTGATAGTTAAACAGTGGGTCATGTCGCTGTGGCAAGGGAACTGGGATGCGACAGATGCAGCCAGAGGTTTTTATGCGATACACCCAGCATGTGTTGCAAGCTCGAGTATCGACAAGCTTAGCTTCCGTGAGGCGAAAACGGTTTCTAGACTTAGAGTTGGGCACACTTTATTACGGGCCCAACAATTCCGGTATGGGTGGGTTGGCACGCCGAGCTGCTTGGTGTGCCTCGTCGATGAAACGCCAGAGCATGTCCTTCTGGTGTGCAGGAAATACGCGCAGAAACGTCTGTTGCTTGCCTCCTGGTTGCGTGAGCACAGCACGGTGAACGAGCTGCTGGCGCTCTCCGTTGGCAAACATCCACTTGCTAAGTTGCATGCTATTGCACGTTTTTGCCATGATTCAAAGATTAGTGTTTAATTGGGTCCCTGCCCCTTCACCTTCCCCACCTCCTGACCCCCCCGGTCCCCGTCTTCGGTCTGCTGTAGTCAGCTGCCAGATAGTGGTGGAGTTCCTGTTTGGCTAGGCTGCGTGTTGGTGCAGTGCGTCACTTGAAGGGAGAGGTTGGAAGTGAAGAAGTGGGCCTGGCTCACTGGGACTTCCCCTGTATGGAGAAGAGAAGGTGAGCCCTCTTGTTCACAGTGGTTCATCAGCAGGAGCACAAGTGTGTAGACGCCCACTGGAACTTCCCCTGCATGGGAAAGAAAAGGCGGGCGGCTGAGTCTGGTACGCGGTGCAGTGCGGTGGTGCAGTGTGCAGGAGTGGCAAGAGTTGTGTAGTGGTGGATTGGATGACCTGGTGTACTGGCAGCAGTTCCGCAGAGAAGTGCAATGCTCAGTGTGGCGGTGTACGGCGGTGGTGATGATGTGGTGTGCCTCGAGGATTGTTGTAGTGCGTAGGTTAAGTGAGTGGTGTGTGTAGTTTATATATTAGTAGGGGTGTACGGCTACGGGCCAGGGCCTCAATAAATAATCGTGAAACACCAGTTCATCCTGTGAATCTGGCTGTTCACCAGTGCCTGGGAATCTGGCTGTTGCAGACATAGGGCCTTAGGGCTTCGGGCAGATGACCAGGAGTGGTTAACGCTCGTTAAACCCTTTGAAACCCTTTGAAACACCAGTTCAAACACCAGTTGAAACACCAGTTCAATCAGTGTGGTGAACTGTCCCTTGAGTGTAGAGCAGTGGAACTTTTAGCTGTCTTGTGTATGAGCAACTTGAGTAGAGGTAAATGTGATCCTGTGGGGCAAGTCTTGCATGACTACCACAGGCTTCCTACCAAAGCACGGAGCCTGCTTGGAGTAGCAGTTAGTGGTGTGTCTACCCTGCTCAGCATTTCGAGTTGTTGCTTTGTAGTCGGTTGGACTAATAATCTTCAATGATGTAAGTGTTGACTGTGAGGTATATTGCGATGCCTCGTTTGTCCCTGCCATGCAGCGCGGTGGACTGGGTGTCTGTGTACCTGCCCTGAAGGTAACTCTCACGAGGAGTATGCAGACAGTCTCCTCAAGCACGATGTGTGAGACGGCTGCAATATCAGTAGCGTTATATGTGGCGCTTGATTTGGAGTTGTCATCCTTTGCTGTTGTGACAGATTCGCTGGCCTGCGTATAGGCCGTCTACGTGAGGCTTTTCAGAGCCTTACTGTCACCGACCCGATTGTCTACACCATTGGCTGGAAGCTGTGGGCTGCCCTGCATCGCGGGATCGCTGTTCTGCGATGGACACAGGGTGTTGCAGGAAATGAACTTGCAGATGGACTTGCACGTGAAGCGGTTGCACTCGATGTGTCACCAGTTTCTCAGGTTGTGTCAATAGCCACTATGAGGCCCTTACTCCACCAGTGGCTCCTGCGGCGCTGGCAGGGAGAGTGGGCAACTCTTGACAAGGGCAGAGTGCTGTTTCAGATTCAACCACTCTGTGGTGGGCGTTCTGTCCTACACAAGTTACGGTATGCTGAAGCGAGAGTGCTTTCGAGATTGCGAACAGGCCACTCCCTATTACAGGGCCATCAATTTCGTTTTGCGTGGGTTGGTTCTCCCCTGTGCCCTATCTGTAAGGTCGAGGTTACGCCGGAACATTTCATTGTGATGTGCCCTTTGTATGCGCGCTGTCGTGTCTCTATATCCAGGTACTTACGGGCAGCCCCAACGTTTCATCAGTTACTGCGCCAGGCAAGCAAGCTCTGAGCCGGTTACGTTGTATAGCCGGGTTATGCAAGGCGACGGGGGTCGCAGTGTAGCATTTGCTCGTGAGATTCTCACTGTCACCTATAGTCAACTGGTCAACTGGTGCTGCGGTCAGCGGGTCGTGGTAGTGTGCCGCTGGAACTTTCCCTAAATGGGAAAGAGAAGGCGGGCAAGCTGCATGTGCTGTGTGCTGTAGTTTTCTGGGCCCATGTGCAAGACAAGTGTTTGGTGTTGCGCTAATTTAATCAGGTGTTGCTGTTGGAGAATTGTAGTAGTGTGCCGCTGGAACTTTCCCTAAATAGGAAAGAGAAGGCAGCCTTGTCATGAGTAGCGAAGTCTGGAGTTGGAGTTGGAGTTGGAGCACCTTGGAGTTGTTGTGAAGTTGGGGTTGGTGCAACTTGGAGTTGTTGTTGAGTTGTGCGGAATGGTGTTTACGCTGGTGTGTGAGTGTGTTGGCTTGTGATGTTTTTTAAGTTGGGCAAGTTCTTGATGTAATTGAGTGTATTTTTAGGTTATGAGGGGCGTACGGCTGTGTGCCAAGGCTTCTAATAAAATCTGACGAAAGAATTCGTCTTTCAGCTAAATGCGTATAGATTTAAACCAAACTAAACTACGTTGTTAATTTCGAGGCTTATTGGTAGCTAGAAACGATAGAATGCCGTATTTATTGCGTAAATGCAGGCTTTCAGAGCTGAGTTGAATTGTTTCAAAGTAGCCAGCAACAATCGACTACATGCATAACCCTTTGTTGCGCGACGCCATACACGTAAAAAAAGGTACACGGATTACAAAAAAAACGTCAAGTGTGCCGTAAAAAAAGGGGTTATATGATTGAATTTTCACTTTACTTGTTAAAAGGTACACGGATAAAAATTGATGATTTTTATAATCAAATGTACAGTTCAGAAAATTGCATCTGTTTGAGTGCTGTTGTGCTTTACCAATCATATACATAAAACGTAAAGCACAACAGCGCTTTAACAGATGCAATTTTCTCAACTGTACATACATTTGATTATTTCAATTAAAAATCATCAATTTTTATCCGTGTACCTTTTAACAAGTAAAGTGTAACTTCAATCATGTAACCACTTTTTTTACGGCACACTTGACGTTTTTGTTTGTAATTAAGTCATATTGCTATATATAAACAGCATTGATAAAGCTCATAGGGTTTTAATCTGATAATCACTTGGCAAAATAATCATAGTTTCTTGAACGATGGATCGGACCGGTAATACGTTTAGTTTCGTTAGGCAATGAATTAAAAAATTTACTATCCAGATAGTTTTTCTCGTTTTACGAATTTATTTCCCGGCGTCGTAGTTTTTTGTGTGTTCTTCTTTCCAACGTACGCCGTTTATCTATTTATTTAATTTGTTTTTGTCGTTTTCATTCTAACGTGCGCTCTTCTACCTTCTTTTTTTGATCACTGGCTTTCGCAATACCGGTACTTCAAATTACATCATCAGTAACATCATCGCTGCTATACGGTAGTAAACCACGTGTGATGCATAAGTGCTCCACTTGCCGTACTCATGAACCTCGCATTTAGCTATCAAGTGATTGATACGTAACCAGGCAAAGCTAAGGAATGGAATTAGCACTAAAGACGTTCACTCCTGCCTTGTTTTAATCCAGTCATAAAGCCGCCTGCTTGGCACGGGCTTCGACACCTACAGAAACCGAGCGGCGGCACCATTACATAAACGGGTGTTTAAATCACTCATTCTGTTCACGTGTTTTCCCCAGACTTGAAGACAGTTTTTTTTTTTTTTTTGGTTTTTCTTTCGATTGGTCGGTCATCGCCGTGGGCCTCGTGCATTCCGACATAAAACCCCGCGTGCAAATCACGTGGCCCGTGAAGGCAGGTTATTTTCGGAACGCGCACTGCAAACACTCCATTCTTAAGTTTCTAATCGTCTTATCTACGACATCGTTTCATATCAAACAAAAGAAAACAAAAAAAAACAACACAGTAATAAATTGAGTCGCTTGGATGAGAACAACACAGACACAAACAGCAGACAAATTCACAGAACCTAACTAAAATAACAAGTCACATTCACTTGAATATAAGGCCGGGATCCTGCGTAGCCGGGATCCTTCTTAGCCGGAAAACCATGCTTGCTCATAGCGCCTGAAAAAAAAATGAAAAAAAAACGTATGACGCTGTAAAATCGCATTGTTAAAGCTACACAACAGTTAAATTGAACGTTTAAATTTGTTTGAAAAGTTAAATTGAAAACAGTTAAATTGAACGAAATTGAACAAATTTTAGCTAGAACGGTTCAATTAAACTAAAAAAGACACCTAAGGGTTTCAAAGTTGCAAAACTAAGTCACACAAGTCACCATGCAGGACCATAGAGATATATGGTGGGGAAGATTCCCCATTCTAGCCCCCCCCCCCACCTCTTTTCCCCAGCCGTTAATCAGGGTTCGTACATTATACATATGAAACTTGTATCGAGGCTTTTTAAGGCGGATTTACAACCAATTTCAAAACTCTTTGCACAGTACATTATCAAAATTACCTTTTAATTCCAGTATTTTACTAGCTATCTTTTTTAGCACCATTGTGTTCTTAGTTTACAGTAGGAATTTAAACATTATGTTCTCCCCTACCACCAATGGACAAGGAGAAAGGAGAGCAACTAACAGCAAATGGAACAGCACTTGCTCAGCTGCCCCTCCTAGCCAAAATTTGCTTGCACTGCACTGCACCTCTTTCACATTTTTCTGTCTCCAGTTCAATCCGTGTCAAACACTGTTCCCAGAAGAAATGGCTTTAGCGTAGAAACTATTACTGTTATGGCATTAACCTCATTTCAAACAAAGTACACTCCACTCACAAAATTCAAAGCAGTTTTAAGTTCTGCGCGACAGCAAAAATTCCATTTTTCAAGGTTTTTCAAGCCTTGAATTTTCGGTTTTCGAATTTAAGGCTTTTCAAGGAATTCAAGGCCGTGTACGAACGCTGGTTAATCGGTCCAAAAAAAAAAAAGGACATTGCTTACTATTGCAGACCCAAATTTGTATTTTCGTTTTTTATGGTTTGAGACCGGGGACGGATGGGACCCCAAAAGTACCAGGGCCCAGTATAAAGTGTCCCCTTGCTCCCCTCCCCACCATCACTGTCGAAGGGCCTGCCAAATGGAAGCAAAGCACCTTTAAATACAGGCTGTCAATCAAAGAACGCCGGCTTACAAGATGCATGAGAATAAAAAATAAATAAAAAGATGCTTGCATCCCCTGTTGTCTTACCAGAGTAACCCAGTTTTGTAACATTAGTAAACGTGTGATTGTGCATGTTGAAAATGCAATCTTATATCCTGTTATTCCCGCGTGAGACAGTTTCGCTACATCCACGAAAGTTGCGAAATGCTGCTGTAAATTATGCGAAAGCAGCTGCAAATGCTGCGAAAAGCTGCTGTAAATGCTGCGAAAAGATACTGTACTAAATGCTGCGAAAGCTGCTTAAGTGCTGCGAAAACTGCTGTAAATGCTGAGAAAAGCTGTTGTAAATGCTGCGTAAACTGCTGTATATGCTGCGAAAGCTGTTTACGTGTGGGATGCACTAAAACAGTTTGAAACCGGTGGTGCAGGGGGGGGGGGTAGGGTAGACATTTAATAGAAATCAATATCTTTGGATAACAAGTTACCAATTAGATAGACGCTGCTTCTTCAGAGGCGTATACAAAAGCAAGTCTCAGTTGGAAATGTACGAGGAGACGGGAGAAACAGGAAGTAGAAAGCCATCGAAAAGATAGAAGTACCAATAAAAAAGGGTCTTCGAAATTTCGGACATGGCGACCCATTATTCCACTGTGTGTGTCCCCTCCATACAGAATTCGGGTGTGTTGTTGATATTGGTGGATCTTTTCTTCTTGAAGGCTATCCTACCTTACGAATGATATTTCAGTTCCCTTGTCTTTAACACCCACGCCAAGGCTTTATACGCCTTTTTCACTTTAAAGGTTTCCTGAAATCGAGGTTTTCCAGTAACGAAAACATTTCCAAGAAGATGGATGCTCCTACCTTCCACCCTTACTTGATCACTTAACTCATATACAAATTTAGCTGGCTCAAATTACTGAATACGCCCAACTACTACAGTCAACAATTATTTTCATTAATGGCAGCAGTATCATTCACTGGTCAGGCGGGATCTAGGTAAAATACCACCAGTAATTATTCAACGAAGAAATACCCCTGGAAAAAATCCCCACCCACAGGGAGCGTTCAAGTATAGCGCAATCACTAATTGTGCTATTTTCCACCTCTCCCTCCTCCGCCTCTCGTCATCCATTGCAAAACCAACCCTCCATTATTACGTCATACTTAACGTTACGCCTCCCCCCCCC
>JAHWFP010137979.1:6600-26050 GCA_023313725.1 Lithobius niger | reverse complement strand
AAAAAAAAAAAAATAAATTCATACCCCACCCAGATATGTTGCTCTCAAAATAAGTGACTAATTTTTTTTTTATTTGTTACGAGTTTGTTAATCCGAAAAAGAAAACAAATATTAAAAGTTTATTAAAAGTTATTAATCGCACAGCCAAAAAACAAAGGGTGAAAAAGTAACACTGTGTGTATATATAGTTGTCTAGCACGCAATAACCTTTAGTAAAAAAAAAAAAAAACACGTAGGGGCTAAAGAATATGTCAACGTTAAAGTAGGTCAAGATCAAGCTAAAATTAAACTGACTAACCTACAACATACCAATATTGGCTGCACTCGATCTTACGACGTATTTTGTTTACATGAATTGTCCGAATCAATACAAAGGTTAATTTTGATACGCAGACAGAAATTGATAAAAACGGAGACACGCTTAGTTTCACGTGATTTCCCTTAATCAGCCATTCAGCCAATACAGATGAACTTTTTTCTTGTGTTTACTGGTAGGGGAAGGTCAAGTCAGCACTGCCTGGCTGCCTGCGTTTCGGCTAACTTTATCGTCTGCTCTACCACGAGCGACCTACTGAAACGCGCAACCTGATTGGCCGAGGCAGTGAAATCAGCCGCGCAAGGTCAAACCCGATTGGTCGCCCAACAGCACTCACGTGCACACGCGCTACGTCAGCGTTTGCATGCCACCGAGACCAAGACTGAACGCTCTACCGGCATTCCAGCTCTCGCCACAAGAGGAAGCGGAACGCTACGAAGGTTTCCGCAGCGCGGCTCGCAAATAAAGCCCGCTCCATGTGGAATAAGTACTATGTGCGCAGTCGTAAGTGTAGCCGGTAAGACAGCACTAGTGGAATTTATCGCATCCATCTGAAAATTGCACCACCACGGACGGAAATTACTGGGCCCACGTGGTGCAGTTTTGCCTCTGAAGTTTTGCATGCTGCTTTCTGTGAAAGCTGCGATTCGAGCTTGACCATGCCCGTGGACTGTGACATCTTGTTCGAGTGCAACACGCCAGCAGCTTTTCGACCGTTCGATCTCGATGATTGTGGCGGGCGCGGCTTCCAATTCCGCACGGAGCCGTTCGCCCCAACGTTCGCCCACTTCGACCGGCGGTCGACGACGAATTTCAAGAACATGGCCCTGACTCTGCCCCTGCGACCCATATTGATGGTGAGGTCGCAGCCGGAGAGCCCCACGGAGGAAGAGGAACCCCTCTGCCCCGTCTCGGAACCCACGACCCCGACCAAAACAAAAAAGCGGGTCGTGTTCGCCGACGACAAGGGGCTGATGTTGGCGCACGTCAAGATCATGACGGAACCGTCGGACTGTCCGCCCAAACTGAGCGAAGGTTTGCTGGAACAGGTGACGAAGGGAACAACGGCGTCGGTTTCCCCGGATCACTGGGAACCCCTCTTCCAGCAACCGGCCTCGGATTACGTTCAGTTCCGGCAAAAACTCGACAAGGATTGCGTGTGCCTTGAAAATGTGATTGTGAAAGAGTCCGAGGAGTCTGTGTTGGGCACCGTTAAAGTCAAGAACATTTCCTTCGATAAAGAGGTGTTTGTTCGTGTAACTTTCGACAGTTGGGAAACGTGTACGGACGTTGCAGCTAATTTTGTCCCCAGTGGTACTGAGGGGACGGCCGTATACGACTTGTACGACACTTTTTCCTTCAATCTGGCCATCCCCCCTGGTGTGGCTGGGAAAAATAGGAATTTAGAATTCTGCGTGTGCTTCAAATGCAACGGTCACGAGTACTGGGACAGCAATGACGGTGCCAACTACAAACTGGTATCGAAAGTCGACGACACCAAACAACTCCAGAACAAACTCAGCTCCAATGGTATGTCCGAGATAAGGTTTGAAGATGCGTTTCGAGCGCCTTTCCACAACTGGACACAGTTCGCCAGTTGGCATAACCTTATTAATAATAGCCCCTATTACTAACACGCCTTCTTTCCGAGGGTACAGTTTAGAGGGAGTGAATTGCATTGTTGCAGGGGGAAGGTCCATCCGGTCCAGTTCTTCCATGCGACGCCAACAATTGTGAACTCGAGTTTTTAATATCTTGCTAATAATATTCGTGTTTTTGGCTGTGAAAAATCCGGTCTATTTTTGGCTGCATGTGAATAGGCTCGAAAAACCCGAAACAAAAGATGAAGTTACGCAGCTCTAAAAAAAATGGTGCCCTTGTACAGTAATAGGTTCTACTAAATGATTTCTGCTATTTTTTACACCTTAGTTTAGTTTGTGCGAACAAATTCAGCGAACTTATTTTTTAAAAATATACTACGTAGGCTAATGTTGAAATAATCGTGTACATACCTCGCCGACGGACAGTGTGTTCCCGTTTAAAACAAAAACAAAAAAGTCCGCCCCCTGCTTGTTGCAGAACTGTACCCAGTAGCAGAATGATGTACGTACGTACGTACGAAAAATTGTGGTTGGTGCGCTTTGGATTGCTGGCCTACTGAAAAGGATCAGCTCGTTGTCAGGTATGGATGGGTCTTAACAAAAAATAAATAAAAACTGCATTAAAAGACGAGCTTATGAAAACTTAACGGATTTGTGATAAGAGTTGTAAAAGTTTATCTCTTTGACCCAAGTGTCATAAACGATTTGGCGATTTTGAACGTTAAACTGGGATGATTTTCGCCACAAATTCACGAGTTTTTATAAGTTAAGTCTTACAGCTGCATCCATGTTACTAAATGCTTGGTGTTCTGTAGCTAGAACTAACAACATTGACAATATTATGCCAATTTGTACGTAGATTGACCTGCAAAGGCCTGCCTAAAAAACCATTGGTTTTCCCCCCTCTGGCAATCATTTTGGTCCTAATAATTGCAGTTTTGATTTAAAAATTGGTTTCGAAGTGGCCCACGCAAGTATCCGTACCGACTGGCAATGATAAAAGGTAGATTGTCGTTAGAATTACCATTCATTTATGTTATTAAAATCTACCGTCCACCATACCATGATGGGCCCATCTTCGAACAGTATCCAACATGGCCAACCCTCTCCAATCTCTGTCGCCACTCGCCATTTGGCGAATGAAAATCAGTAGTTGGCGACTTTAATTTTAGCCTTACTTGCCGATAAGGCGAGTAATAGCGTTATCTTGGGAACTAACACGTTAAGAGACGAACGGTTTTTGTCGTGAGCGCAACTTTACGAGGGCTGTACGCCTACAATGTTTTGATTCCTGTAATAATACAAGGTTTAGAAAAATAGCAAAATTTCGTAAATGCCGTAAACTTTGTCTTGTATCGCGCAAGCTGTCTTTGTCGCAGTGCGAGTAGAAAATACAAAATGAGTGTTTTTCAAGGTTTACTGGCAAAAGGGCGTCTCCTGCTGGAATTTCATTTTAGAGTGCTTCATGGCACCATGGTAGTTTGAATGAATATGTGATGGCCAAGCTACCTTTACGCAGGAAATTAAATAGCACAAACTGCAATTCAAATCTTAACTTGGTTTAAGGCCTATTTGTTGGGCTGTTTGTGAAGAAGTTTTTGAAGTTAACTAGGCCAAAGTGTTGAATCTATGTAATCCACTATTTCTTGAAGATGCAAAATTTTACTACTATAGCTAAACAACAAAAAGTTGGGTTATACACAACCTTTTTTGAGAATTGGGTAGGTAGGCCTAGCCTAACATTCGCCACAAGATGAGTAATTCTTCAATTTGGGAATAAACAGGACAGTGAGCCAAATCGGGCGATAAGGAGTAGATACAAGAGCAAAGCTATTTCCATTACCTTTTGGACTTGCATGTCGGACAGCCTGACCGGAAATTGAACCTCGACCTTGAGACCAAAGGCAGAAGTCCTACCGCTAAACCATACTGACACGTTCTATAGTGTCCGCGGCCTATCTTGAGTTCTCCGCAGAACAAACACAGATAATCGATTGTACGTTTTCAGTAGCAGAGTGCCTTGTTGATATCCAAGATGGTTACAAAAACAATAGTGGCCATCGATTGACGCCACCCCCGCCAGGAAGACGCAGCCGCTCACAAAATACTTGCAGGACTCAAGATACGCCGCGCATACAATAGTGGTAAGACTTCGGTCTGAAAGGTGAGGGCTCAGTTCCTTCTCTGGCGGTCTCACATGTAAGTCCAAAATGCAACGGAAGTAGGTTTGCATCTGTATTTATTTATTTAAATTTAGCTCTTCACATTAAAAAACGTTTTCCACTGTGTTGTATTTCGTGCTTTAAAGTCTCAAGTAGCCTCACTCAAGAGGTTTGCACCAGCTCTGAAAGTTTCTTGCCCAATATTTAGGTTTCTGGCTAGAATAGCAACAACGATGTCACATCTTGAGCGTCGGGGTTCGTTAATTGCAGTCGCCATCAACCCTCGCCAATGTTGGGCGAATGAAAACAGTTCACAGCTTTAATTTAAGCCACAGGCGCCAAAACGGACTAGCAATTACAGGTGTTAGTTTCGTAGCAAAAGCGGTCAGGGGCGGATCCAAAATTCTGTTAAGGGGGTTGCACCACCAATCTTTCCATATGAAAATATTACGTGTTTTATGCCCTAATTACCTTCCCAACACCTTTTTAATACTGAAAACCATTTACACAATCAAAACTGCCAGTTTTTCTCCCTTTCGCTGTTAAATTTACATCTCGTAAAAAGTACAGGCCTATGTATTTTAAGGCGGGGGCTCACCATGCTAAATCCTTGCCTGAAAGCAGTATTTCTGAAACGGCACAAGTTAGACAAGCAGTTTGTGGCATTGAGCAGATTTACAACTGCTAGCCTACATGGTAATTGTTTCTGCAATAACACGGGGTTTAAATAAAATGCAGTAAATGAATAAATAAATAAAAAAATACCACAAAAGCTGTATTGGCCAAGTGGTGAGTGGAAACTAAAAAAAAAAAATGGAGAGTGGTTTCAGAGATACACCTGCTAAGTGGTAACTGCAGCTCCTGATTTGATATTCGAGAGGGTTGGTCGCCACGTTGGCAAATCTCCCTCAAAACGGTTGCCGCTTGCCGAATTTCCCTCGTCTTCTAATGTAGGTGAAGGTTGGTTATATACCCAAAAGGTTGAATTCTATTAGCTTGACTTTTTTGGTTATGGGCAATGACTATTAATTTTCTCTTTGCTGTTCCTCACAAGTTTTAAGGTGAAGTGGGCTGGTGAAATCGTTACTCGTTGGACTTCCCTGCAGAACAGACTTGGTTTCATCTCGTCTTGTAGACTAACAGCTGTTACAAGTGGCCTTGAATTTTATTTGTAGCATCTGTGATGTACATGCAGGAAAGTCCATCAAGTAGCGACTAGCCTAGCTGCTAATCTTTCATAATTTTGGTTTTTTTGGTTCAAATGTTGTCTTTCGTTTAGTGTTGGTAAGCAGTTTTGTGGTCCAAGGTAAACCCAGGTTTTTCATTTTTGTTCGTTTTGGTTTGGTGTTCATGTTTTCTGCTTGCTTGCTGCTTTTAAATCGGGACAGTAAAAAATAATAATGCGAATAAGTTTGTAGGCAACAAAATAAATTTTTAAAAATATTGTAGTAATCTAGAAATATTTGTTAAAATCACGTGAAACTGGCATTTAGTGGTTTTGAAGAAAAAATTTCACTAAACCACCTTGGCAGAACAAAATTATCCTAATTCAATTTTCGGTGAAGTTCTCAGTGTATTCGTTCATCTTCTTCAGAAGAGGCAAGGTGACACAATACATGTTCAAAAGTTAACATGGCTGAAGTAGGGATAGACCGATATTAATATCGGTATCGGTATTTACAGATATTATCGGTATTTTCTGTGTATCGGTATCGGATCTGTATCGGTGTTTATTTACCGATATTTTAGCCGATACGACCAACTTCAGTGCGCGCTGGCTACTCCACCTAGCTTGTGAGACACCTTCCCTGCATAGCATCGCTTGTATCACATGACGTCATCTGCACAGCATCTTAGTGAATTCAACGTGTGTGCATTGCCAGATTCAGGGCAGGGCTTCTTGGGATTAGGCCTATCTGCAGTGTACGCTGGTTTTTTTTTTTTACAGTCGAAGGTACACTTGCGGATCTGCCACCACTGAGAAAAAAAAAATTAGAAATTTAATTTTCTTGCACACTAGTTTCTTAATGATGAAGTATGCGTTTGACTTTCTGACCCATTGACTTTTTTTTTTAAATCGGTATCGGTGTATCGGATCTGTATCGGATCGGCCTGTGAGGGGAAAATCGGTATCGGATCGGTATTTTTTTGTATCGGTCGATCCCTAGGCTGAAGCACACCATTCAAATATATGTGTAGTTCAGTTAGACCGCTCGGAGTGGTGCGACGGCCTAATTCAAGTACATTTTTAATACTTTTTTTTCTTCAAATGTTCATTACAATATTATATTCCCCAATACAGTGAAACCTCTTTAACTCGAACTCCAGCGAGACTGGCATTGCAGTTTGAGGTATGCGGAGTTTGAGTTAAACGGAAATGCATTAAAACATAAGACAGGCTGTTGGGCTGGGGAATACCGAGTACATCTTTGCATCAATGTTTGCTAAGTGCAGATTAGTTTAATGTGTGAAGTGTACTAGGCCTACTAATGTACTACAGTAAAACCTCTTTAACTCGCACTCCAGCGAGACTGGCAATGCAGTTTGAGTTAAACGGAAATGCATAAAATCATAAGACAGGCAGTTAGCATGGGAAATACCAAGTACATCTTTGCATCCAATGTTTGTTAAGTGCAGATTGGTTTAATATGTGAAATGTACTACTAATGTACTACTAATTCCTCAGTAAAAGCAGCAGAAATACTTTGTCGGGTACAGAAGTGACACAGAATGCATGGTATCAAGAAGTAAAATTCTGGAGTTTGAGTTAACCGATATTTGTTTGAGATAACGAGGGTAATTTTGTATTGGGCCAACCAAATAGCACAAAATTGTTTGAGTTAACGAGGTTTTACTGTAATGCCATTTAGAAATTTTAGGCGTTCGTTTGCAAGTCCACATAGTAGCCTATTAAATTGGCAACAGTAGAGGTCACCAGCCCCCAAATTAAACTGCAGGCAATGATCCCCCCCTCCCCGACCATCGGAAAGGAAAATTAATATTTGCTCTTTACAAGTTTTGAAGAGGATGAAATTATCGTAAATCCCCCCCCCCCCCCCCCTTGCTAAATTGTGGGTCGTGTATATAATCAGTCTGAAATTCTGTTGTTCAAAAATGTAAAACACTATTGCTATGGTTACCGATCACCTTTAGTAGGCTATAATAATTGTTAGTGCTCTTTGGCACGGATGTCATGGTGGAACACGCACCTAGTTTATTAGCCTCCTGCATCAGCAGTTAGATAATATTTTATCACTTGCAAGCAGACCCAAAGTTCAGTGTGTGACTGACTGTGGCTTTGGCTGGTGCCAGTGAATGCTACAATAATGACTGATAAAACCGGTGCCAAAAGTGCAGGCAAAGATAATAGATAAGCAAAGGACTTCTGTAGACTATTCTGTAATCAGTTCTACTAGCCCAGTCATTGGCTCTATATTCGCTCTCGAAGATGAGTCAAGCCAGCAAAAAAACTATAAATGTTGCCAAGCTCAATTACGTAAAGAAAATCACTTTTGCAGGAGTATTTGTTCAAGTGAAGGTCTTGCCAAAAGCAACTGGCAAACCTATAATCATTGTAACATTGAAAGAGGAGGTTGATTATGCAACTCCTGACCCATTTCTATAGGCAGCAAGGTCATTTCTCCTCAGTGTTAACAGACAGCAACGTTTGAGTTTTTCTAAATTGTTTCTGGTAAAATATCCATCTTGTGTGTTGGAGAATTTTAAAGCTTGAATGTCAGTCGTGTCTTAGAGTGATTCTTGTACAGGTCTTTTAGTATGAAGAACACGTTTTCTAAGACGACGCAAAAAATGTAAGATCCGTATTTTCTGGCCTTCAGAATTATTAAGTCGTAGAAGGTTGAGTTCTTCGTACAGTAATACCTGGGCTAGTCATCTGTCCACATTGGTTTTAATAAAAGCAGCAATGCTATGGTAAATTAACAGCATAGACCTTCAGTGTAAGTTAGAAGGTTTAATAATAACTTGGCAGTTGCAAGAATTTCATTTGGAAGCAATAAACAATCGCAGCTAGCCCCCCCCTCTCCTCGAATCGTTGTTGCATAAGAACAGGTTCTGCTTGCTAAAAAATTTGTTCTAGGCTACGTGTGCGTGAATTTTCATATTTTGTAAACAAATATGAGGACGTTGATAGCCTACTTCGACTTGCGATAGGTACACATTTGAGTTTATGACAAACGTACGACTTTAAAAAAATATTTAGGCTTACAACCTATCTGATACATCAACTGTAACTTCATGTGGCTAAGCCTGAAAACCTTTATCACCAAATAATAATGGCTACTGAATAAGTGTTCAAACAATAATAACCTATCCAAATAATGCTAGGTCTTACTTTAAAATCTCAGGAATATTCCTATGCTTACTGGTACACACGAGGGAGAGGGGGGGGGGGGGGGAGAAAGCAGCATTACCCATGCCCTTTTTGTAAAAGAAAAAAAGTGGCGTTTATTCCAACGTGTGCTGGAGCGACAATGCCTGAGAAAGGCCTAAAAGTGCAGAAAAGGTTAAACACGGGAAAAACCTCCCCAGAAAAAAAATGCCCATGGAAACCTATAGTGCCTGTGAACTTAAAAAAAAAAAAGCCCCTACTCCCCAGTAAACTATATTGAAGTAATCACATCATTTTAAAGCTTAAGACTTCTAAAAAAGAAATTTTAAATACTCGCTCAGAAAACCCTACATTATTGTCCGAAAATGCCAAGTAGCCTAAGTGAATTATAAGGCCTAAAATGTGAATGCCGAGTTTACAGTCCTACATGCATTTAAACGTTTTTACAAGATCACCATAGTGTCCAAGGAATCGATTGTAATGTCATGCTTAGTTATTGTTAATCTCATCCACTGAAATATTAAGTATGAGACCACATCGTGGCCCACCGATAAAATTACATATTAGTCTACTTATAATAGTTTAAATTAGTCTTCAGAACTCTTAGGCAAAAAGTAGGGTATATTTTAATGAAGGTTGGCTATTAGAAATTGACGTTTCATTGTATACTGTGGCTAGTTGGCGCAAGTGTTAAAACTTCATATTGCTACAGGCACTTTTCATTATGAACTTAAACTTTAAAACCAAATAGCCTAGGCCTATTTGAAAGAAAGTTGTGGAAATTGGGGACTGGCATTGTCAGAACGGTAATGACATGCTGCGGCTAAAAGAGGTCACGTTACTGCATTGTGAGAGGCTGGTCGTAACTTTTTACGAGTTCTTTTTTTTATCTTGCTTCTTCAACTTTTCAATAAAGGGTAGTCAGTCTAGATTCGAGGAGGCGGAAAAGTGACACTTAAAAAGCGCTGTAAATGGTTTTATAAACATTCATATTAGGCTACATTGGACTTTGTCATGTAATAACGTTGAAATTTGAATTGGGCTATACCAGCAATCGCGTGCCTTTTTAATGAATTTGCACAGTTTTCCTGCAGACTAGCATGTTCTTTGGCCGTCGCCCAACTTTCAGACAGACACCTAGTTCTAAAACGTAGCCACTAGTGTGCGGTGTTTGCACTTCACGGCTTGCGAGTCTCGAACCCTCACCTGTAAGTTTTAATTAAAACCTGTAGCCTACTTGGGTGTTTTGTTAACCGACCAGAGGGAGGGTAGGCTATATATCCTCGTGAATAAACTATGCTACGACGTATTTCACGTAACCTCTAGGCTATCTGTAATCTAACAAGGTCAGGACTGTTATGTTTTAATGAATACTGGCTGCATTGCATACTTCCCTTACATTGCATTGCATCGTCCTATACATCACTTGGCCTCAGTGATTACTAAGAGAACTTACGGTACTTGTTTTCAGCTTCGGATTTCATTTACAGGGGACATTAAAAAAAATTGTGTAAATAGAGACCACTTTTCTGGATCCAAATTCCGGTTCTAAGCTAAAAGTGGGTCCCATTGTTGAAAAAGAACTTAAAACAAAATTTTAATAATTTTAATGCGTATAAAATAGCCTAATGCATTATGGGTACAGTGAATGCAAAATTGGCCTTTTTTTTTGTAATTTTTCAAAAATATCGACAAATGGGACAAACTTTTTCGGAATTGGAATTTTATTTTGGATCCAGAAAAGTGGCCCCTACTTTCACTTTTTTTTTAAAAAAACAAAGTTAATTTGAAAAAATTTCGGGTTGTGCATTTTTATTTTGTGGTCCACCCTGTATAAACAGATTCTAGAGTAGCAGCCATCTTCTCTGACTACATAAAAAAATAAGTCACATTTACATATATGCAAAATCTACCAAAGTGTCTGATATCCAGTATGTAAAATTGTCTGATGAAATGGGTGTTTTTAGTGAAATTCTACAACACTGAAAACTATCGTGACTGTCGGATTTTGTCTGATGACTGATTTTGTCGGGTATCCTAGATAACAGGATACGGTAGATTTTGCATGTACGCATATTCATTTGATTCTGTGTTTAGGCTACAAGTTACGTTGCCTCACAAGTGTGTATTTTAAATATTTCTGTTTGCTTTCGGGTCAGTGTTTAGCGTCTTTCACACATGCTAAATCTACTTAAATGTCTGTTGTCCATAATGTAAAGTTGTCTGGCCAGAATGTGAATCGATTTTTTTAGTGTGCAAGTGTACATAAAATTAGTGATTTGTCGGATGATGGATACCAAGATACGATAAATTTTGCATCTATGGAGTTTTTCTTAATTTTTGTGCGTCTTGCGTGAAATGCTTTTCATAAAATGTATTTTTAAGCACTAGTGCAAGAAATCTTATCCTTTTATTTCTTAATTTTCAGGGTTGATGCACAGTTCAGACGGTCGACGTAAGCCAGAGCGTAACAGCACCGAGGCGATGTTGATCAAAATGATTCAATACATAGAAAGAGTCTACGGCATTGTCCACCACCAAGATGAGACCTGAAAGCTTTTCGGGGGGAAAAAAAGGTGTATGCTCACATGCCATAGCAACAGCCCGAATTTTGGCCAGTTTTGTTGCTGGGTGCAACCGTTGCCAAAATTGTCGCTCTCCACGGCGGATCGAGGACTTGCAGTGTGGTGGCAGTGGTCTACTTGGAGATGGGCCATGGTGGCCTGGTTCCCAGCTCCAAACCCCGAAGTCTCATTTCTTGGCGACATATTTATCTCCTCCAGAAAGAATCAGTTTTAAAAAAGGTGCAATGTTTTAACAAGCAAAGGATATTGGAAGGACAACAAAACCTAACAACCAAAGAGGTTTGTGCCAACTTAAACAAGACCCAGATGAATACTAGGACAGTGTGTATGTGTGCTAAATGAGTGTGTAGTGAGCAAGAATTTGAATTGTTCAGAAGTGTGATATCAGATCTGTTTGCGTAGAAAGTTTGGAGCTCTCCATGTTCAAATAATGTTGTGATCTTCCTGTTTTTTTTTTTTTATACTTGAATGTATAATTTTTGTGTTCTTAGTGTCAGTTTGCCCGAACTACAGTTTAGTTCTAGTCCCAACTCTTTAAATGTCATTGAATTACATTTCTTAAAACTAAAATAATACGTGGTGAAGATTAATGGACTGCAAATTGGGGTTAGTGCCTAGAAATTATTCAAGTTTTAATATGTTGTTTGAGGTTTAGTTTTAAATGTTTAGGCAAATACACTAATGTGATGTGTCACGGTGAAAGCGGCTAGTTAAAATAGACCTTTGAATGGTAGTATTTTTAAGTATCACATAATTTAAATACAATTGTCAGAATGCCAAATATTTTATTTGTGTCCTGTGTGAAAGTAATTATTTAAGTGCACTGTTGATTGGTAGTATTTTAAAATTACATAATTCAAACTGTCCGAATACCAAGTAGGCCTGTTACATTTTAATTTGATTTATCATCAACTGTTCTAAATTGCTGTTCTTGCGCAGAATTTTTGGTTTCATAAACGAAACCAATGAAAAGCTAACTTTGACAAATGTTATGCCACGAGAACACCAAAACAAAACTAACTCCAAACAAACCTAAGACTACCTTTGGTAGATTACCCCATTAAGCAGAATTACCAACAATTTTGCAGCTGTTTTCTTGTGTAATGTGGATTTTGTATTTTCAACTTTTGTGCCGAATTTGCATGTTTTGAAACATGCTATTTGTGGAATAATTGTTGGGATTAAATCGACTTGTATCTACTTACATTACAATTTACATCTTGACAAACAATGCAACAGTTTCTGCTTTTCCCGCGTTACAATGATAGACTGCAAATTAAGAATAATTTTTTTTTTGGGGGGGGGACTTAACTGTGCAATATTTTGCTGTTTTTTAAGAATCAAGTCGCAAGTAGAGATGTAATTAATTCGTATGTCAGGATCCTAGCCGTGATAATACAGGGTGTTCCATACAAAAAAAAATCCAATGACCTAAATTGGCCAGTCCAAGAGCGCACAGAGGAAAAAAGTTTGGACTTCACAATTTCTGCCATTGCATTTTTTTGTGGTCCCCGTATGGGCCAACCATAGCAGAAAAAGAGCTCCTGCCAACATATGAAAGTGGAACTTTTTTGAACATAATAAGTTGCCATGTTCCGCTTTCAATTTCGTGAATAGGCCTATGATGGAAGTAGATTCCCAATCTAACTTCAAGACAATGCTGCTATAATATTTCTACTGTGTAGAGTAATAATAAATGGATATTAGGAGACGATCCAAACTACACTTGGGTTGCGCAGTCCCAGGGAGCTGGCTTATCAATATTTAGTGTACATAGCCTACAAGTTTTGGTAAGTTTCCTGCAGGGTTGCCAAATGTGATCGTTATTTTGCCATTCCAGTGTGGCTCGGAGCTTGCTGTAGCCTAAGTAGTGCCATTTTGTACATTTGCTCGAAAGGTTGTAATTGTAAAACTCCCAGCACAGCAAGTTTTTTTAAAGTTTTAAGCTAGGGATGTAATGGGAATTCATCATGTGCCATATAATTAGTTTGTTTTAAATAGCAGCTTTCATCTTGCCTGATAAAAAAAAAATTGCCAAGTTCTTCCATTCACAAAAGTTTAAGCTGCCTTAGTTTTGCTCAAATTGTGTGACAACTGGCTGGCATCTGTTAAGTACTGCGTGATTAAAACTTGTGTAGCTAAACGCAAGTGTACGGCTGTAATCCTAATGTTGAAATATGTTGGACAGAAATCGTGCATTTATGAGTATGTAGCCTCTGCTTGTTAAGGGAGATCAAATGAATTCTGATACAGTGCCATTATTCCTCGCAGGAAAATATTGCTTAAATGCCTAAATCCACCATTGCTTTTGCAATGCGTGCATTTGCAAAAGACTGGCTGCTTGAAGGTGTACGTGCTATGAAATACAGTGTACGTGCTAGGGAATAGAAAGGTGAAAAAGTTTCCTATTTTCTTTGGTTAGGCTAGTAATTATGCATGTGGAATAAATGTTGTAAACTTTACATAAGAAAGTTAAAAGGTGTATAGCCTACAAGGAACGTGTCAAGTGGTGGAAATTCTGATATGACAGGAAAGCTCTAGTATTTCGGAAAATGTCGTAAATTTAACTTTACAGTGTTTAAGAATGTGTATACAGGAAATGGTGTTGAGAGGCGGATATTCTTATGAAAGAAGTTATACCAGCCCGTTCGTGTTGAAATTTTACGAAATATTGATTAATTTGTAACATTTTTTTTTTTTCAACGGATGCAAAAGTTGGTTGTTATTGAGAATCATGGAGAATAAGTTATGTATATTAGTAGCAGGCTGTAAATAACATTTTTAATTGTCTGTATTTTAAGTTATGGAGAATTTTAATGCGGTGATTACCCACTTGTTTTGTTTTTGTGCAAAAAATAAAAGCAAATATGTATTCTGAATTATTATTACCCTGAGAAATGGAGTGATTTGATTTCCGGAGAGGTTTTGCTATTTCCCTACTCACTGTATTAATCACTTGGTGATCAGGAAACAAATATTTTACACTTGTTGATTGGTGAAAGTAAGATGCCAAGTGACTGGGGAAATTTTCTTATTAGCTACTCCGCCTCTGTGGTATTGACCCACTTTCAACCCTTTATTAACTCTTATCAGCGACCTCTTTGAGATTTGGCTCTCGGCTAAAGAGAGCCGGAACTGACTGGCTCAAAATTACAAAACTTTGCACGTTCATACTCGCGTCTATAATTTCTACTGAATATGGCAATGGAAAATAAAATAGTACTGCTTAAAATGAGGCAGTGATTCCTAATGGGATGGACATGACGTAAGATGCACTTGGCGTATTTCGCCTTACTGGGTAAAAATAACTGGCTTCATATCTGACGTTGTGAAAGGAATTATCTTATCGGAGATTTTGTTTGCAATGAATTAGGGAGAGAATGAAGTGGGTGATAAGTCGGTACATTAACTGAATTCTTATCAAACCTTTACTACAGTATTTCTCAATTTCTACTGTGATAGCATAGCCTACCTACCTAGCATCAGTGTATCCTCACGTACTTCATGTAGTACCAAACTTGCACTTGCAGCAGTGCAGATCTGGCACTATTTGTGCATGTAATATGTACTGGTTCAGCACTCCCAAGATTTTACCTTGGGCCTAGTGCGATTGACGCCGTAATATTTTGTCTTCCTTACGACATAAAGTAAATCGGATGCCAACACTCAGTGAAGCCATGTAATGCCAACAAAAAATTTTAAAGTACAAACTTTTCTTAGTAGGTGTGTTTTTTTAAATGGTGACATTGGAAAGGTGGCAGGAAAGTAGAGTCCAACGCTAGTCTCGCATGGATCATAATTTATTACGAATTCTGAATGTTTGGCCCAAAACGAGGTAAACATCCTAAAACAACAATAAAAACAATAAAATCTCGCAATATACAATAAAAACGGACCGTATAAGAAACCTATTTATCAAAAAAATGTGTACGGTTTCACACTTTAAAATCCATGATTCATTGTAGCATAGAAACGTCAACCACTGTTCAAAAAAAAGGAAACGGTGTTCCTGCTAATTTTCGACGAGCATAAAAGTTAATATACATCGCCACTTTTCATTAAGCAACGCTTCAGTGGGACTGTCGGTATTTCATTGCTTTGACACTGGTGACGATGATGGTGGTGGTTCACATCTCGTTGCGTTTTGAGTTTGGGGCTTGGCGACCACTCCTCGCCAGTGTTGATGTGGTCACCTCACCCAAACTCTTACGCAACGTGATGAAAACTGCAACCAGTTTCAAAGCAATGAAATGGAAATAATGACCGAAATTTTGCCTGAAGAAGACAATCCACATTGCGCGTTACTTTTATGCATGTCCCTTCCCTCATTTGAAAACGCATTAAACATTTCTATGCTACGATGAAACCTACTTACCGATGTGCATTGCACTGAATCTCTTATATGGTCTATTTTATTGTACACTGTAGTGATTTGTTTTGTCTTAGTGTCATTTTGGGCTGAAAATTCAGAATTTTTCATAAATTGGTCTTCATGCGAGACTTGGGTGTCGGACTCGCCTTTCTTGTAACGTAATTCACACTATTGCAACGATTTGTAAGGAGGGGTTGTTAAAGTTGCCCATTTTAAACAAAAGCCATATATTGTTGAATCGAACCTCTTGTTCAAGTGATCTTTCTAATAAGGTTTGAAAAAATATTGTAGCTGTGTATGCAACTTATAGATTCTAATCCATTGCGCTTTTGATGTTTTCTAGCCAGTTGCAAAAAAAAAAAAAAAATGGTTGCAGCTAATATGTCCTTGTGATTACTGTAAATTTGTGTCTGATGGTACATAGGCTACGTACAACATTAGAAACTTTTCCTTAAAAGGTTTACATTTTTGTGTAGCCAGCCATTTTATGAACAGCTACCAGCACAACGTAAAGTTTGCAAGAGAAAGTATAAATACAGTGTATCCGTAGTTGGACGAGCGTTGTTTTCATTGGAACTGAATTTTCAGTTTTACGAATTTTCCTTTAAGGAGCTGTTGTCATTGCTAACTGAGCTTATTTATCTTCACATAAAAATTTACAGTTTTGCTTATCAGTTATGTTGGTACGTTAAATAAACGGTTTTATAGTCTGAAGTTGTAGATGTGGCTCTGTTAGCATGCACGAAGTAACCATTGCTGTGCTATGAACCTTATCTTACCAGTTCTTGATTTTTAGCGCCTCTTGTAGTGATCACGTAGTATTTTTTCTTCAATTGGTATTCATGCTCAAATGGGAAAGGCCTAACTTTCCAGGTCTGAAAGATTTTCTTAGTCTGCTGCTCCTTTTCTGTTTTCAATTTTTGTGGGTTTTTTGTCGTCATCCATCATTTTATTTAATGTCCGTGTGTATTTAATACCTATTTTGTATCGATGCATTGTGCTGTTGTACCTGCTGAAGCCAGTTCGCGTGAAAATACGTAATCAAGGTTGTAATCTTAAAAAGTTCATGCATAATTGTTCGTTTGTCCCTCTCCCACATGTCGACGGAATGCTGAATAATGTTTGTCTGTGGAGCTCAAGTATGCATGTTAATGCAATTATTTTCATAAAAATGTTGTTCCTTGGTATGTATTTTTAAACGAGGTATTGTATTTTTCTCCTATGGAAGAACCTATTTTCTAATAATAATAATAAAAAAAAAGCCCCGTAGTATTGTACAGAATGAAATGGAAAATAAAACTTGATAAAGTATAAAATGGTGTTGATATTTCTTTTCTGTGTGGACTTGGTTCTTTTGTGAACCGAAAAGTAGTGTGTTGGTTTTAATTTGCAGGGTTCGTACGTGGCCTTGAATTCCTTGAAAAGCCTTAAATTTGAAAACCGAAAATTCAAGGCTTAAAAAACGCTTGAAAATTGGAATTTTGTTGTTGTCGGGGCCTTAAAACAACCTTGAATTCTGTGAGTGTCTTTTCTTTGGAATGAGGTTAATGCCGTTAACAGTAATATTAATTTGGGTATACAATTAAATAAACGATTAGAAACAAGTTTACCAACCGAAGCCATTTCTTCTGGATGGACCTTAATCCTGTAAAACGAATTCAGGGTTCGTACATTACAGACAACACCATTTTCAAGGCTCTTTGCACAGTAGACTATCAAAATTACCTTTTAATTCGAGTACTTTAACAGCTGTCATTGTTGGTACCATTGAGTTTGCAGTACTGTTGTAAACAATTAAGAACTTTATGTCCGCCCGTCCACCAACGGTCAAAGAAGAAGAAATAGTACAGCAACTAACGGCAAGTAGAACAGCTCAGCTGCCCCTTGTGACAAAAATTGTGTGCGTTGCACAGGACCCCTCTCCCTCTCAATTCTGTCTCCAGACCAATGTGAGTGTGCCACTCTGATTGTGTCTGGAGACGGGAAACTAAGAGGGAGATATCCCATGCAGTGCAAGCAATTTTCGCCGTTAGTTACTGTGCTATTCCTTCTTGTCCATTGGTAATTGGAAGGGCAGACATAATGTTCGTCATTGTTTACAACGGTACTGCAAACTCAATGATACCAACAATGACAGCTGGTAAATCCTCGAATTAAAAGGTAATTTTGATAGTCTACTGTGCAAAGAGCCTTGAAATAGGTTATTAATTAGCCTTGGGAGGCCTTGAAAATGGTTTTGTCCAGGGGAGTGCACAGGACCCGATAGGGCAGGGGCATAGTTTTTTCTGGAGATTTTTTTTTGGGGGGGGGGTAACCATTTCTGCCCCTCTTTGCACCAATTCCTTAGCCGTAATTCTCTTTTTTTGCGTTTTTTAGGCTCTTACCCCCCCGCCCCACCAAAAAGGGGGGTTTTTACCGTGGGGGCGGGGTGGGCCCCCCCCCCCCCCCCCCCGTGTGCACGTTCCTGGTTTTGTCTGTAATGTACGAACCCTGAATTTGTTTTACAGTATTAAGGTCCATCCATCCTCTTTCAAGCTTTGAAATTGACAAAAAAATTCATTAAATCATCTAAATATCATGCGTAAAGGTAAATTAAATTGGAAATAACGCCGTCAGTGGAAATCGTTCACAAGACATAATGTAGCACAGTAGGTCACCTTTATGCATCGAGTGATGCGATTGACGGGATTCGAACCGGCATACCAGTTCACAGCCTTTGAACTGGCGAGCCAGAGGACAAGTGGCCATGTCGGTAAAGGTGAGCTTTTGATAAACTAGTTCACCGGTACGGATCCCGTCATTTAGGTTACCCTGACCGAAATGTAAGTGCATAAAGGTGGCTTGCTGTACTACGTTATTTCTAGTGTATGATTTTCGGTGATGGCTTATTTCCGATTTCCTTGTTATATAGAGCGATTAATGGCAATTTATTTAAATACCTTACAAATAGGGTTGGGTGCAGTTTTTAAGTTTTCTCCACCGAAATTCTTTTCTGTCTTTTCAAAGCACCTTTGCCTCCCCCCACCCACCCCCCGTTTTTTTTCTTCTTAATTTCTATGGCATTACATGTTATCTTAATTCAGTTCACCTTGCTAAATGATAAACTTGGAATTGACATCATACAATTGTGATAATGGTTTATTGAATACAGTATTTAACAACTTTGAGGGTGCTAACAAAAAATTTAAGTGACAACAAAAAGACAAAAAATTCTAAATTTTACAAAATTGTGTTGGCCGACGTCAATTCTTCGTTTGGTCGCTTACTTTTTACTCAAAATATGTGGCAACCTTCCTTACAAATCCTCCTTTTAAACCAGAACTTGTTCACATTTACTGGTTTTATTTTTAAATTAATGTATTCCAGATGTATTTCACATGGTTGTTGAAAGTGGCCTTGATGCCGTAATGCTTTTTCGTCTAGCGCACTGCTGCACAAGCTTCAACAACGTTGAATTCTCCGCAGCGTCTTAACCAAACGCAAGGGCAGTGCTAGGAATCCGATCTAACATTTTTACTATTTTTTTTTTTTACCGAGGTTCATTTCTCTTCTCCCTGACCTGACTTTTATTTGGGAGGCTATTGCGCCTACAATTTTTTTCGTTGGGGGGGGGGGGGGGGGGCAAAGTTTTGTCTACATACAAGAATTTCGTGTCTTAGAAATTATGTGTGGTTTTTTAAAACATTTCTCTTACGTATGTAGTATGTAGAGGGCGTTCAAGTATTACGTGAGGAAATTGGCCATTTTCATCCCCCTCCCTCGTCATCAATTGCGCGACACCCCCCCCCCCCACCTTCCAGTATAGTTCTAAGATATTTTGGGGGGGTAATTCCACCCTTTACTGCGACACCGATGCTTGCCCCGTGATAAATAATACACCCCCCCCCCCACCCTATAGATACGCCAAACTAATTGTCATTTAGCTGTATATGCCAAAATACATCATAAGAGAAGCCCTGACGGTTGCGTCGCACCCAGGATTCCATGCGATATTCTCGGAAATATTTGATGCGTTTGTTATTGATTAGTGCGTGTGTCACGCGGGGGCCGGGGGGAGGGGGGG